>BSQZ01000066.1:2090000-2352500 GCA_033239005.1 Lamellibrachia satsuma
TTGAAGGTCACTACGTTTACAGAAGCCCAAAGTCGGCTTGAGTGCATATGGTGATACAAAGGTAAAGCAGTATGGAGGTTTTACGCTACGTTGCACACACAGCGACATCGCACTCGACATCGAGTTTCATGTCACTCAAGACAGCGGGTCAACAATGCTAGGACTGCAGCATGTATGGACTTGAGACTGATTTCGCTGAACTGTGAACAGAAATCAGCAGGCTATGACTGTCACGACACCAGTCAAGTCTCTTCACTCAAGAAAGAGGGAGACAACCCACCATCTAGTGGTAGGAAGGGTGATGCAAAAGGGAACCTACTCAACAAATACCCGAAATGCTTTCGAGGTGTTGGTCTTTTTTCTGGCGAGTACCACATTGACCTGAAGCAGGACGCAAAGCCTGTCATACACCCACCAAGACGCGCCATGAATCGTTGAAGGAATCGGTGAAGAAGGAACTGAGTCGAATAATTCAACTAGACATCATCGAGGAGGTTGACCAGCCCAAAGACTGGGTTAACAGTGTCGTGTATGTGACCAAACCATCAGGTGAGATGCGTATATGCCTGGATCCAAAGGACTTGAACTTGCATGGATAAGAAGAACTCATCAGTACACACAGGTTATGGACGACATACTACCGCTACTGCAAGGTGCTAGTGTTTTCACAATACTAGATGCACGATCCGGATACTGGAATGTGAAGCTTGACGACGAGTCGAAGCTGCTTACAACGTTCAACACGCCACACGGGCGGTACTGCTTCCGCCGTCTTCCATTTGACTTAGTTTCCGCACAAGATGTGTTCCAGTAGAAAGTTGACCAGACTTTCGAGGGTCTTCCTGGAGTTGTTGCAATCACTGATGACATCGTTGTGTTCAGCAAAACAGAGGCTGAGCGTGACAAGCACCTGGACAACGTCATGAGACGTACGCAAGAGGTCGGTCTATGTCTCAACCCTGACAAATGCGTTGTGAAATCAAGAAGAATCAAGTTCTTCGGAAACTACCTCTCGTCGAACGGGTTAGAACCTGACCCGGGCAAGATTGCAGCAATCGTTGACATGTCGCCACCGACAAGTGCACAGGAATTGCAAAGCTTCCTTGGTATGGTAAACTACATAGGACGCTACACGCCAGATCTCGCGACCACAACAGCACCCCTCCGTGATCTTATCAAGAAGGACAGTGTCTTTCTGTGGGTTCCTGAGCATCAGAAAGCGTTCAACAACGTGAAAGAAGCAATCACTGCACCATCAACATTGGCTTACTTCGACTCCAGCAAGCCAGTCACCATACAGACAGACGCGAGTAAAAGGGGAATTGGCGCGACACTTCTACAAAATGGACGACCAGTTGCGTATGCAAGTAAGAGTCTGACAGAAACTGAAAGCAACTATTGAAACATTGAGCGTGAAATGCTTGGTATCGTGTTCGGTCTCGAGCGATTCCATCATTACGCCTATGGACGCCATGTCACCGTCGAAACGGACCATAAACCCCTGGAATCCATCACACACAAAAATCTGACAAACGCCCCACCGAGATTGATGAGAATGCTGCTACGTATACAAAAGTATGATTTCACTGTCAAGTATGTGCCTGGAAAGGATATACCCATAGCAGATGGACTCTCACGTCTACCCATTCACAGGGAAGAAATGCCAGACATCAACGTGACTATTGACGACATTACTGGTGTTTCCGAATCAAGACTCGAAAAAATCAAGGAAGTGACAAAATGCGATGAAACACTTCAAGTTCTAACCAGAACTGTAACCAATGAATGGCCGCAATACAGGAACCAATGGATGGCCGCAATACAGGAACCAATGTCCGGAAGACATTACGCCCTTCTGGAACTTCAGAGATGAGATTGTGACGTACAATGGAGTATTCTGAAAGGAAACCGTGTCATCATACCTAAGAGCATGCAAGCCGAGGTATTGATGAAAATACACACGGGGCACCAAGGCATAGAAAAATGCCGACTACGGGCACGCGATTCTGTGTTCTGGTGTGGAATCAGTGCAGACATTGACAACATGGTCAAGACATGTGATGTATGTCAACACAACCAGACATCACAGCAAAGAGAAGAACTGACCCTATCGAAGCAACCCATCCATGGGAGATCGTTGGTTCAGACATGTTCCACTGGAGAGGAGATGAATACCTGCTCGTTGTTGATTACTACAGCTCGTATCCCATCATCAGAAAGCTAAGCTCCACAACATCCAATGCTAAGTAAGTAAGCTGAAGCTAATATTCTCAGAATATGGCATCCCAAATATCTTCATCAGTGACAATGCTAAGCAGTACGATTCAGAAAACTTCGGCAAATTTTAATCCGACTACGACTTCAAGCATCAGACTAGCAGTCCTCGATACCCCCAATGCAATGGAGGGGCGGAACGATTCGTTGGCATAGTAAAGAAAACCCTGCAGAAAGCATACGAAGCCAGAGAGGATCCAGCCATCGCTCTTCTGTGCCTTCGTACAACACCTATTGAACCAGGAGTTCCATCACCTGCTGAACTGTTGTTTGACCGCAAAATTCAATCAAACGTGCCCATCGTCATCACCATAAAAACAGGGAAAGCAAATTTCCACAAGAGAGAAAAGTGGCAACAGCAGTATAACCAACATACACGTTCACTGAAGGAAATGCGCCAAAAAATGGGAAACAGCCATAGTGAAACAGAAGGTTGGCGAACCGAGGTCATACATAGTCACCACCAAATCTGGAGCTGAGTATCGTAGGAAGCGGCGACACATAAGAATGACTGGAGAAACTTTCAAACTCCCAGATAGACGCCATGATGACGAGAACACAGACGGAGAGCACGAAGCATTTAATCCAGCTGAGCCGGTTACTTGTGAAGAACAGAGCAAGGGAAACGAATCAAGCCATGTAGCTGGACAAGCATGTGCTTACATCGGAGATGTACCATACAAGATAAGAGCGGGGAGATCTGTGCACCCACCAAACCGTCTTGATGTCTAAAGTGTGCCATGACATTATGAGCCAGTGAGATATGAACTATATAATCTTAAGTTTTGACTAGTGTCTTAATCAGACGAACTTACTTATATGTGACATTACATTCTAAATCATATCGTAGTTTAGTTACTTGGTGTTACAGGTTCATTTTACGTTCATATTGATTGACATTAGCAGAGAACAGATTAAGAAGATGTTTTATAATTATGGACGATTCATGTTACCAGAGAATGGATCAAGAAATGTGTTTTCGTAAGAAGGGAGATGTTATGATGTATACTTGTGCTGCCACCCAGCGGACAAGAAGGATATAAAAAGACTTACGCTACTCTTCAACCAACCTAGTTGTGTCATTCACATTCATGGCTTAACATGATATATGTTAAATTACATATTATACAAAGTGTGAGTATACAAAAATAACACGACAAACGCTATTATAACTTTCCTACAAATGAACAGCAACAACTAGAACTAATAACTGCTCGTATGAAAGATTATTGGTACAACTCACTTCCAACATATCGGCCTATTCGGCGGTTTCCGGATACGCACTAGACGAGCGTCGCTGCTTTAACAAGATTTAACAACCAGATTGCCATAAAGCAAATACCTAGATTGCAAATGAACAAGGAAGCCATTGGTTTATCGAGTCCAACATGTTTCATCTATGTGTAACCTACCCTCCTGAGATATGTGTCCACATTGTTTTTAAACATATTCACGTTGACAGCAGTTACACAATCTGTAAATACTTTGTTTCATTCATTTATTGATCTTTGTGAGAACGAGTACTTCGTGATATTCAAACTACACTGATCCTTTACTAATGTTACCTCATGTCCTCTAGTTCTACTATCGTCTAGAATGAGAAAAAAAACATATTTGGATCAATATTTTCATACCATTCAATATCAGTTTGATCTCCGCTTAACCACCTTGTCTCTATGGTTGTTAAACCGCAATCTTCCAGTCGTTCGCCATAACTAAGGTATCTCAGTTCTGGAATCATTCTTTCAAGCGTATCTATATTCTTCTTACAATATGGTCTCCCAACTTATATACAGTACTCTAAATGAGGCCTAACTATTGCTTGATACCATATTCCACTTGCAATAGTGTTCAATTTATCATTAAAAGAGGGAGTTGTTCCTTTTAAAGGAAATAAGCAAACATCATACCATTATTTAAGTGCCGATATGACAGTTTCAGAGCAGTGTGGTATAGCAGCTTCAAATGGTAATAAAATTCTTGGGTTGATTAGGAGAAGCCTAACTTCGAAGGAAAAAAAGCTAATTATACCTCTGTATAAAGCAATAGTTATACCTCATTTAGAATACTGTATACAAGCGTGGATACCATATCGTAAGAAGGATATAGATACACTTGAACGCATACAGAGGAGAGCAACTAAACTTATTCCAGAACTGAGAGGCCTTAGTTATGAAGAATACAACGTGGTTTAACAACTCTAAAGTCAAGGAGGTTAAGGGGAGATCAGGTTGAAGTTTTTCAGATATTGAATGGTTATGAAAATATTGATAGAAATATGTTTTTCTCTCTCAAGAAAGATAGCAGAATTAGAGCACATGAGGTAGTGTTAGTAAAGGAGCAGTGTAGATTGGATATCAGGAAGTACTCATTCTCACAGAGGACAGTAAATGAATGGAACAAATTATCTGCCGATTGTATAACCGCTAGCAGCGTGAATATGTTAAAAGTCTCACACATATCTCAGGAGGGCAGGTTACACGTAGACGAACACTGATTGACTCTCGATAAGCCAACGGCTTCCTTGTCTACTTGTCATCTGGGCCATTAGCTTGGATGGCAAATCTTTTTAAATCTTGATGCAGAGGAATAAATAGTTTTGTTTTACTTGTATGTTATATTTTTCATAACTATAATGTGGGTAAAACTATTACAAATACTACTGTAAAACCAAAAGATTTAGGAGTAACAATAAGTGCTGATACGAAAGTTTCAGAGCAGTGTGGCATTGCAGCTTCAAAGGGTAATATTGGGTTGATTAGGAAAAATATTACATATATCAATTAAGCATCTCTAGCAAGTCTCCTTATGGTGTGTTTTTGAAACAAATGCACTTGCAATTATATTAAATATTATTTTAAAAGTGCCCGTTAGTGCTCAACAAATAATATTTTTCATGTTAAAATGTTTCGGAATATTTCCATTTTCCACTACCTATTTCGTGCTATGCAGAGCAAATTAAATATTACTTACGCCGTTATTATGTTATATCAGAGCTACTGTATAAACTAGCTCTGGTTATATTACCCTTTGTGTGTTGAATCGCCTTCGTGACTCTGATGCAACGGTAGTATTATTAGTGTTCATTCTGTAAACGCGGCATATTTAAAACGAATGAAAACACGACAAATATAACTGTCATGAAACGCAATATTTGATAATCATATGTGACATTGGTGCACCTAAAATGATGTATGATATTAATGCAATGAACGTCTTGAAATAGATAAAGCGAGGTAGGAGTGAATGCACAAAGCTGTCCACGGTTAGACGTTATATGGATAATGTAACATTTGCCAGACTCCAGAGTGAGAGAGTTGTTTTTCCTTTTTGGTAAAGACTAAAGTCAAAGATGCATTAGTCTGGCTGAAATTATTAACGCTATCAAACGACATTTCTACCATATTTTTCGATGCTAATGTTTTCTTTGTTTCACTCCCCATCCGTTCAGGCACAAAAAAACGAACGTATATTTGTAAAAAAAATATTGTGTTTTTGCACACTAGTGCCCAAAACAACGCTATACTCGCAACAGTCGGTATTGTTAATAAGGCGATCATCCGAAATGTGCTGTAATAATATCACAGTGGCATCAGAACCGGAAAGCGATATCACCGACAAATATTTCGTACAGCAGTACAAAAAATAGAAGAAAAAGTGCAATTTAATATTACGAAAAACTCTATATATCAACAATTTAATGTTATAAAGCTCCAACAATCGAACCACCCGCTTCCTAAATGGGGAATGTGACCTGTTTTTAGCGTAGCAAAAAAGGGCTGACATGCCATCGCACGAATGTGCTACCCTTAGACCCAAAAATTAACCGACAAATATATCGATGAAAAATATGAGAGAATGAAAAAAAAATCCGAAGTGTTCAAGTACAGTTACATACTGGAATTCCTGAAGCCACGATATGTCCAACAGTGAAACAACCTCCAGTTTTAAGAGCAGATTAGAAAAAACGGTATTAATATAGGTAACTATACTGGAAGCGCCGGGCCGTGAACAGTGTGGCATGATCTATTGTAATAATACGGGGGAGAATATCTCGGGGAGAGACACCCTCATGGCGAGGTGAATAAAGTACCGGTTGATTTACGAACTTGTATTGTATGCTGTATTGTATGCTAACCAGAAAACACTACATGGTATCAGAAGTGAGATGGCAACACCGGCCTACCAAATTGCGCCACCGGCGCCGATGGACTTCGCAAAGCCTGAGGAATGGCCGAAGTGGATCCGTCGATTCGAGCGATTTCGGCAGGCGTCAGGGCTGTCAGGAAAACCCGATGCCGACCAGGTAAATACACTGATTTACAGCATGGGAGACGAAGCGGATGACATATTGGCATCGCTGAGTTTTAGTCCGGATGACAGCAACACCAGCACGTTTGAAGTAGTCAAAGACAAGTTTGATAGCTATTTCGTTGGCACGAGGAATGTAATATATGAAAGGGCGAAGTTTAATCAGCGACAACAACAGACCGGTGAATCTGTAGACGCGTTCGTCACGGACCTGTACAAGCTAGTCGAACACTGTGAGTACGGGGCGCTGAAGGATGACATGATACGCGATAGAATTGTTGTTGGCTTGCGTGACGAACAGTTATCCGAGAAGCTACAACTAGACGCAAAGCTTACTCTGAAGAGAGCGGTTGATCACGCACGCCAAAAGGAGGCCGTACGAAAACAACAAACTGTAGTGCGAAGTAGTCCGCAAGAGGGCGCGATGAATATCGACAGCATGCAGTCACGGTCGCAAGATGGTGCCACGAACGTCAACGCTATGCAATCCAGGCCGTATCGTGGTCCGTTTGAGCGCAGACCGAGAGCGGCGTTACAACAAGGGAAACAGACGTCGTACACCGCGTCTTCGTATCAGACCAACCAGCCATGCAGACGATGTGGCAGACAGTCACATCAGAAACAATACTGCCCAGCGAAAGATGCAAAGTGCCACCAATGTTCAAAGACAGGCCACTTTGCTTCAGTTTGCTTGTCCAAAAAAATTGGTGCACTGTGCGATGATGGCAATGACACAGAATACACATTCCTAGGCTCAGTCGCTGACAACAAATCAAACCAACAGTGGTTGATAACACTGAAAATGGGGGGGTCAGGTGTTAAATTTCGCATTGACACCGGTGCAGACGAAACAGTGATTCCTGAACAGTTGTACAATGAACTGATAGGTGTGAACCCGCTCCGAAAGGCTAATAAGAAACTCTTCGGGGTTGGCAACAACGGTTTGCTGGCAGTTGTGGGAATGTTCACAACGGTGCTACAAGGGAAGACTACAGCCACAAAGCAGAACATATACGTCGTCCGGGGCATACACAAGGCGCTTCTAGGCAACCCTGCAATAGACGCGCTGCGGTTGATCAGCCGAGTGGAGTCGGTAGAAGTGGCAACAAATGAGTATCACAGAGAATTTCCGGATATCTTCAACGGCCTCGGCAAGATGGAAGGGCCGTACACGATCACACTGAAGGAGAACGCGCAGCCTTTCGCCGTCAATGTGCCGAGACGTGTGGCCCTACCATTGATGAAGAAAACGAAAAGAGAACTGAAGAGGATGGAAGCTTTGGGCGTCATCAGTAAAGTCGAACAGCCAACTGATTGGTGCGCGCCCATGGTGGTTGTCCCGAAATCACAAGACGATGTCAGGATCTGCGTCGACCTAACAAAACTAAATGAAAGTGTACGTCGGGAACGATATGAGATGCCTTCGGTCGACTATACCCTGGGACAGCTAGCAGGTGCCAAGATATTCTCAAAACTGGACGCAAACTCTGGGTTTTGGCAAGTCCCGTTGTCTGAAGAATCGACTCTGCTGACAACGTTTATCACACCGTTCGGTAGATTCGCCTTCAGAAGGCTACCCTTCGGCATTTCGTCAGCACCAGAGCACTATCAACGACGAATGTCGGCAATCCTGGAGGGGATACCTGGCGTCCTATGTCAAATGGATGATGTACTTGTCTTCGGTGCCACTCAGCCACAACACGATCAGCGCCTACACGAGGTTCTCTCGAGGCTGCAGCAGGCCAAGGTGACACTGAACACGAAGAAGTGTCAATTCTCAGTTCAACACGTGACGTTCTTGGGCCAGATAATTGACGCGTCGGGAATACACCCAGACAGAGAGAAGATCAGGGCGATTCTCGACATGCCTGAACCAGTCGATGTGAGCGGAGTCCGTCGATTTCTGGGAATGGTCAACCAGCTGGGGAAGTTTACGCCACACCTAGCTGAAATCACGAAACCGATGCGCGACCTTCTGTGCAAGAAGAATGACTGGACCTGGGGCCATGATCAGCAGCGGTGCTTCAAGCGGTTGAAAGAGAGCATTACATCAACACCAATACTGGCTCTGTTCGACGCAAAGCAGGAAACGACACTATCTGCAGACGCGTCCTCACACGGCCTAGGAGCAGTACTTCTACAGAGACAACCAGATGGTAAACTTCAGCCAGTCGCATATGCCTCCAGATCCATGTCGAGCACGGAACAACGCTATGCCCAAATAGAAAAGGAAGCACTCGCCACGACGTGGGCTTGTGAGCGATTCAGCGACTTCCTTCTGGGGAAAACATTTCACGTCGAGACCGACCACAAGCCTCTCGTGTCACTTCTGGGACAGAAGACACTTGATCAGCTGCCGCCCAGGATTCAGCGCTTCAGAATGAGGCTGATGCGATTCAACAATAGTATCGCACATGTAGCCGGCAAGGACTTGATTACGGCTGATACGCTGTCACGAGCACCCATTGTGGAGCACAGACAATCGCAAGACGTAAGCTTCGAGCAGGACTGCCAAGCATACGTCAATGCAGTTTTGAAGACACTTCCCATTACCGAGAAGCGCCTACTCGAACTGAAGCAGGCCCAGGTGGACGACGCCACCTGCCAACGCATCCAGACTTACTGCCAGCAAGGATGGCCCGACAGGAGCGAGATTGAGGCCGGACGAGAAGGTGTACCTGCAAGTCGCTGCGGAGCTCACTGTGCAACAAGGCTTGCTGCTGAAGGGGAGTCGCCTCGTCATTCCGCTGGCAATGCGACCATCGATACTGGAGAAGATCCACGAAGGACACCAAGGTATCACTAAATGCAGAGAACGGGCGAAGCAATCAGTTTGGTGGCCGGGTCTGATCAAACAGATCGAAGACTTGGTGGAGAGGTGCGACAGATGCGCCAAAGAACGAGTAAATCAAGCAGAGCCGATGATACCATCTGATGTTCCAGAACGCCCATGGCAGAAGGTTGGCTCTGACCTCTTCGAACTAAACGGTTCACCATACTTACTTGTTGTCGACTATCTGTCGGCGTTCGTTGAGATCTCCAAACTGAGCAGCACGACGTCGGCTTCCATCGTGAACCACATGACATCAATGTTTGCACGTCATGGCGTCCCTGAAGTTGTGGTCACAGACAATGGTCCCCAGTACGCATCAGATACATTCAGGAGGTTTGCTGCAGCGAGGGGCTTTCTGCACACGACAAGCAGCCCTCGGTTCCCTCAGTCAAATGGTGAAGCTGAACGAGCCGTGAAGACCCTAAAATGTCTACTGGCGAAGAGCGACAACCCGTACGACACACTTCTCGCGTATAGGTCGACGCCCTTGAGCAATGGTTACAGCCCAGCTGAGCTACTGATGGGGCGGAAGCTTCGGACGCCAATACCGACGATACCAACCTTACTAGAACCACAGTGGTCGCATCTACGAGGAGCGAGGAAGTCGCGGCTTGAGATAAAGAATCGACAGAAAAAGTCATTCGACAAGCGCCATCGAGCAGTCCACTTGAGACGACTGATGCCGGGAGAGCATGTGTGGGTCACTGACATGGACCGGCGAGGCACCGTGCTAAAAGAGGTCGGCTCACAGTCGCCCCGGTCGTACATCGTGAGGACACACCAAGGCGACGTTCGACGCAATCGACGTCACCTGAATCCTACTCCGTCTGCGCCGCCGTATGACACGGCAACACTGGATATCGAAATCCCCGATGACGAGGACGGAGAAGATGGCGACCCGGGCGAAGCCGCAGCACAGCCAGATCGACCAGTGGCAGACGTAGCCCCGAGACGGAATCCTGCAAGAGAGAGGAAGCTGCCGTCCCACCTGAGCGATTACGATGTCGCTGTGTAACCTGGTCATGTGCTGGTAACCTCTGACCAAATATGAG
Source organism: Lamellibrachia satsuma (assembly GCA_033239005.1). Lineage (NCBI taxonomy): Eukaryota > Metazoa > Annelida > Polychaeta > Sabellida > Siboglinidae > Lamellibrachia > Lamellibrachia satsuma. Next base: position 2,100,471 of record BSQZ01000066.1, read on the forward strand.
AAAGGAGGATGTGGCATGATCTATTGTAATAATACGGGGGAGAATATCTCGGGGAGAGACACCCTCATGGCGAGGTGAATAAAGTACCGGTTGATTTACGAACTTGCATTGTATGCTGTATTGTATGCTAACCAGAAAACACTACAAACAGCATCCACAGACATTACCACGTCACTCAAATTATGTGTTCATTATCTCTACAAGTAATATATTTTCTTTCTAATTCTCAGTGACTGATGCTGTCCACAGGTTTATACACCGAATTGTACTGTAGTGTACAGGTAGTGTTGACAGAATGGTTCTTCCCGTTATCCATGTAGACGAATACTTGTAGACCCATCATTCGCTAGTTGACTGAGTGTTCAAGTACAGTTACATACTGGAATTCCTGAAGCCACGATATGTCCAACAGTGAAACAACCTCCAGTTTTAAGAGCAGATTAGAAAAAATGGTATTAATATAGGTAACTATACTGGAAGCGCCGGGCCGTGAACAGCATCCACAGACATTACCACGTCACTCGTATTATGTGTTCATTATCTCTACAAGTAATATATTTTCTTTCTAATTCTCAGTGACTGATGCTGTCCACAGGTTTATACACCGAATTGTACTGTAGTGTACAGGTAGTGTTGACAGAATGGTTCTTCCCGTTATCCATGTAGACGAATACTTGTAGACCCATCATTCGCTAGTTGACTGAGTCTGGCATACTCTGCCGCATTCCGCAGGTGTGCTCATTCTTGCTTCCCGATCATTCACTAGGTGGCGATAGTGGTCAACTACCACTAAAGATACATTATCAATCTTGATTAACAATAGCACGTTATCCTCAGCGAAAGCTACATTCGCCAATTGTTGGTAGAACAATCACCAGATAATTGTGTACTGTTTGTATCTTTCAGTGATCATAAAAGAGAACAGTATGACAATTAATCACAATTGTAGTGAATTTTGGGACTATTCTAGTCATAATCGAGACGATTTATAAGACTAAACATGGACTAGATTAGCATAATATATATGTTCATTAAACATGTTTTCAAAGTTTGTAGCAAACATATAATTTGCACTAGAATGGAGTGAAGACTTGTAACAATTCTAAACCTTTTTGTTGAATGCAACAAAATGATGCCACCACATTACACGATTATGTTTAAATTCATTCTCGCAGAATGACTGTGGAAACAAAGTGGGCCCATCGACGCATGAAGCGACTAATCCCATGCTTCCTTCTTATTGGTATCTCACTCATTGTGTATTTGGTAAGTACCAATTTCTTCAGATGCTCAGGTGCCTGCCCATATTCACACATGCTAAAGACATGTTGACATATAATTCTTGGAAAGTCAGTTTCATGTCAGATCGATGAGCACATCCGTTAGCATGAACTAGGCTTTAATAAACATGTTGATGTGCGTGCGTGCATGTGTGTGTGCGTGCGTGCATAGGAAATATATATAGCTGTATAAATAATTATCTTTGGTGTTCCGCGTCTTATTATATATTGTACATGATACTGCATATTAGGCAAGTTATTTCCAAGTGTTCTGGGTTCTAAGAAATTAGCTAATAATTTAAATTATGTGCGTTTGAAATTATAGTGGTCAAAACATCCACATTCAACAGTGATTGAAAATATCAGCACTATTTTTCAGAACAAAATAATTATAAAATATTGTACCCAGCCGGTGAATCTTTTATTTGTAAAGATATGTTCTGTTTGTTTTGCAACTTATAGTACATAAATTGAAGTACATAGGTGAATTTTGTCTCACCCTATATGCGTGAATTTATGGAATGAAATAGGTGTTAATGGTCCAAAAACTATGCCCAACTACAGCTTATTTTCATGCAACAGTACATAGGCCTGTCTACGTCAACTCTCCAAGAACCAGCCAAAGACAGCAGGAATGAAACACCAACTAGCCGGTGGTGGGTCATTGTTGTCGGCAGTAACGCATCTTGTGACACGCTGGCGTTAACATTCGCTAACTGGACGGTGCTCATAGTCGAAGGAGGAACAGCACGAAAAAGGTCTACTTGCATCTTAAAAACCATTTCGCTGTGCCTAGCTGGAAACAATTAAAAATGAATTGGAGTTGATAATGCAATTCAATCCCAGAACTTATCTTAAACATCCAGTTTATTACAAATACTTCCTGTTAGTCAAGCTCTATCTGGGCATTGGCAGCTGATTCGAACATGTTCGACTTGGATTTTATTCGCTTGACTTACAACTGAAAAGTGTAAGGCAGAATTGGAATTAATCAAAAGTATTTGAAAGGAAATTAAATTGGAATTGATCGATTGGAATTTAAATTAATTGTAATTTATTAAACGGAATTGTATAACGGCTCAAATCATTAATTTCCACTTTCAATGATACTGAGAAGCTTCTACGTAATGATGTTCACATGGTCATAAACCTTGTGTACGTATATATAGGTGATTCTCCGGTGATGAAAATTGGAATATGTTTCCTTGCTAACGTGGCGGATATTCTGCGTGCTTATTGAATTTCAATTGAACAAATTTGTAATTGAGTAGGATGTACGTATTGCTAGCCCTGATGTTTCTATCTACGAAACACACATGGCATTAATAATACGTTTTCTGGCATTCTCGATGTGTTATCCTGAACGTAGATGAGATCGATTGGACGACTACTCAGTTGCTTCTGTCTAATAAGCGGCAGACTCGTCTCCTTGCGGCTTTCCTCTATGCCATCCAGGTTTGTAACCACGTATTTGCACCAAACACTGAAAATTCGTTGCATTTAGGCAGCTATAAATGTTGTGCTTCTTTTACCAATGTCCCATACAGCAATGTTTGTATCGTGAGCCGTGTACACAGAGGGAATATATACCCCGCTAAATCTTTATTTCGGGCTCGTTAAAATGTGTTTATTTTCCACCATTTTTTATAGTTCATATGCAAAACACGGTAATCTGGCGTAACCTTTAGTTCTTAGTTTGCACACATGTCAACCTGTGATGATCAAAATGGCTGATGATTATAAGATTATTAGCCAATCGACGCGAAGTTGCCCTCACACGTTGTTAGTTTTAAAACCAACAAAATGTTGATAATTTCTTGTGAGTTATTTGTGAAATATTAAAACATTTATTTTAAATGACAAACGTTCACATTCTGTCTTGCAGCGTGGCGCCAATGCTATCTTACCCATCATGGTGTCAGGCGATGCCAGCACGATACAGCGGCCCAAGTATACAGCCACGATCGGACCAAACACGGGGCTAGTCGCCACGTCTGGCGGCATTATGTTTGACGTCGCAGCACACTTTAGCTGCAACAGGACATCACATGGAAAGCACTCCCCATCAGCACTGTCGTATTCAATGTGCCGTCACAAAGACGCTGCAATTCAGACGACGGCAGCGTGTCCTGGAGTGCGGACTCCAGACCCGTCGGTCACCCGTCCTGTCTGTGATGCCCACGCCCCACCGGTAGCGTTGGCCAACGCGATATTCTCACCGGTTCATCTTGAAGACGCCCTGTACACACGCGACGCTTTCTGGGCCCTGCCTGCAGCGCTGGTGACTGATCCGGACGAGAGCTTAATGTGGAGTTTAGTTGTGCAGCGTTTACTGTGGCTCAGTGGGAACCAGGTTGTTGTACGACGTAGGACTAGCTTGAGTTCGTCAACGAGCAGTCGGTTATTCTCCGCAGCATCTCGACTCAACAAGTGGCAGTGTCGAGCTACCACTATGAAGCAAAGTATTCACGATCTAATAGCCAATAATTCTGGGCTGCTGAATGATTTAATAGCGTTTTCTTACAGCCGCTGGTTGGATGCTTTGGATAAGACAGGCCACATGTTTCTACAACCCAACCCTTTCAATGAAGGATGTGAAAAGGTACTATGGCATGCAGTAGATTATTCAGTGCCTACGTTGCGTCGACGTTTCGATGCAGGATTATACTCCCCAGTCACTAATGTAGAGCAACTAACAAAACTCTACAACGACACATGTCACCGCCATAACGTAACGATGCCTAATTACGTACACATCAACTTTGCACATCCGTGGACACAGTTTGATGATGTGCTTCTCTTAGTTGTGTTCAACAACCCGCATTATGAAGCAATTCCATTCGTAGAAACACTATATCGGCCATTCTTCCCCAATATTCTATATTGTGGCCCAGGTAAAATCGATGTGAATCGTTATCCAAGTGTTAATGATTTTACATTTTCTTTCATTTCCTATGGAAAAAACCTTCGGGGTCACGTGGCCGGTGCTTTCAATTACAAGTGTATGGCAATGGCATTACAACTGGACTACGCTGTCAAGGGATATTTAGCAACGGCTGATGATCTGTTTCTTGTGGTGCCCACGTTGTCTGAGCTTGTGAGGGAAGCAGTGTGGTACTGGCCGAACGAGTGGATCCGAATAAGTGAAATCAGCAAACTTCGCGAGTGTAAGCTAGGAGTGTGTGACGTTGTCACACCATGGCCCTGCTGGAGCCTATATAAGGATGCAACGGTCAATGCTCTCAGAGAGATTGCAAACCGAACAAACTCGGCTGTGGTCATGCGCGCATGTTACCAACGTTTGTTGTTCGAGAACGGCGCATCAACTTTGCACATCCGTGGACACAGTTTGATGATGTTCTTCTCTTAGTCGTGTTCAACAACCCGCATTATGAAGCAATTCCATTCGTAGAAACACTATATCGGCCATTCTTCCCCAATATTCTATATTGTGGCCCAGGTAAAATCGATGTAAATCGTTATGCAGGTGTTACTAATTTTACATTTTCTTTCATTTCCTATGGAGAAAACCCTCGGGATCACGCGGCCGGTGCTTTCAATTACAAGTGTATGGCAATGGCATTACAACTGGACTACGCTGTCCAGGGTTATTTAGCAACGGCTGATGATCTGTTTCTTGTGGTGCACACGTTGTTAGAACTGAGGAGGAATGCAGTGTGGTTCTCACTGAACGACTGGATCAGTATAAGTGAAATCAGCAAACATCGCAAGTGTAAGCAAGGAGTGTGTGACATCGAGCCACAGTGGGTCTGGTGGAACCTATACAAGGATGCAACGGTCGATGCTCTCAGAGAGATTGCAAACCGAACAAACTCGTCTGTGGTCATGCGTGCATGTTACCGGCGTTTGTTGCCCGAGAACGGAGCAGCTGACCGAGCTAATGCCGCTTTCTCCGACATTTACATTACATTCCAAGGAAACTTTCGCAAGAATTCCTTGAAATTGTTGACTTATTTCTGCGCCATAGGGTGTTCTTGGAAATTGGCGTGACAACGACAATACGATGTCTAGTAGCACCAACGAATGTACAACCGCTCCTCGGAGATGTAGTTTGGGACTGGACCAGTCGGATCCATCCAATGGTGCATTTTAATACAAAATCCCTGTACGGGAAGAGTTATTATCATCCCGTCAAGTGCGGATTCTTAGCACGTGGGTCAACTGAATATATCCAGTTGTACTGCACCAAGGTTCTGCCCTACGTACACGACCGTCTCGCGAGGACCATCGATTAAAATATACCATACGTGCATTCGTACTGCTTTTTGTGGTACACCAGAAGTGTATTGAGGCAATGGCATTCTGTCTTTTGCCGTAAAGTTGAGATGGGTAGACAGAATGCTATGCACAACGCTCTAATTGCACACTATTTGTAGAATATGTACAAGATATGTAGCAATAGAGATTATACATGGAACAGTCACACACATTAACACAACCAACACACGGGGTTCTCACCCGCGTTATTCAATATATTGGAGTATTACTCTGGTTTCTGGCAAAAGGCATCACCTCTATTGATCTGTCTAATATGTACTAGTAATTGTCACCCTTGTCGCCAAGAAGTGGCCAATCAGTGACCGACAGCAGCTGTACTCGTCGTGATCTTTCATCAAAAATCAAATCGGGAATGGAGCGAGTGGAGAGCAAAGTGGCAGTGTCTAGACACGTCGCTCGTCTAACCACACACATCATTTAGTATGGACACGTCGCTCGTCTAAACACACACATCATTTAGTGTGGACACGTCGCTCGTCTAACCACACGCATCATTTAGTATGGACACGTCGCTCGTCTAACCACACACATCATTTAGTATGGACACGTCGCTCGTCTAACCACATACATCATTTAGTATGGACACGTCGCTCGTCTAACAACACACATCGTTTAGTATGGACACGTCGTTCGTCTAACCACACACATCATTTAGTATGGACGCGTCGCTTGTCTAACCACACACATCATTTAGTAAGGACACGTCGCTCGTCTAACCGCACACATCATTTAGTATGGACACGTTGCTCGTCTAACAATACACATCATTTAGTATGGACACGTCGCTCGTCTAATCACACACATCATTTAGTAAGGACACGTCGCTCGTCTAACCACACACATCATTTAGTGTGGACACGTCGCTCGTCTAACCACACACATCATTTAGTATGGACACGTTGCTCGTCTAACAATACACATCATTTAGTATGGACACGTCGCTCGTCTAACAATACACATCATTTAGTATGGACACGTTGCTCGTCTAACAATACACATCATTTAGTATGGACACGTCGCTCGTCTAACCGCGCACATCATTTAGTATGGACACGTCGCTTGTCTAACCACAAACATCATTTAGTATGGACACGTCGCTCGTCTAACCACACACATCATTTAGTGTGGACACGTCGCTCGTCTAACCACACACATCATTTAGTATGGACACGTTGCTCGTCTAACCACACACATCATTTAGTGTGGACACGTCGCTCGTCTAACCCCACACATCATTTAGTATGGACACGTTGCTCGTCTAACAATACACATCATTTAGTATGGACACGTCGCTCTTCTAACCGCACACATCATTTAGTGTGGACCCGTCGCTTGTCTAACCACACACATCATTTAGTAAGGACACGTCGCTCGTCTAACCACACACATCATTTAGTGTGGACACGTCGCTCGTCTAACCACACACATCATTTAGTATGGACACGTTGCTCGTCTAACCACACACATCATTTAGTGTGGGCACGTCGCTCGTCTAACCGCACACATCATTTAGTATGGACACGTTGCTCGTCTAACAATACACATCATTTAGTATGGACACGTCGCTCGTCTAACCGCACACATCATTTAGTATGGACACGTTGCTCGTCTAACAATACACATCATTTAGTATGGACACGTCGCTCGTCTAACCACACACATAATTTAGTATGGACACGTCGCTCGTCTAACCGCACACATTATTTAGTATGGACACGTTGCTCGTCTAACAATACACATCATTTAGTATGGACACGTCGCTCGTCTAATCACACACATCATTTAGTATGGACACGTCGCTCGTCTAACCACACACCTCATTTAGTATGGACACGTTGCTCGTCTAACAATACACATCATTTAGTATGGACACGTCGCTCGTCTAACCGCACACATCATTTAGTGTGGACACGTCGCTCGTCTAACCGCACACATCATTTAGTATGGACACGTTGCTCGTCTAACAATACACATCATTTAGTATGGACACGTCACTCGTCTAACCGCACACATCATTTAGTATGGACACGTCGCTCGTCTAACCACACACATCATTTAGTAGGGACACGTCGCTCGTCTAACCACACACATCATTTAGTAGGGACACGTCGCTCGTCTAACCACACACATCATTTAGTATGAATACATCGCTCGTCTAACCACACACATCATTTAGTATGGACACGTCGCTCGTCTAAACACACATCATTTAGTGTGGACACGTCGCTCGTCTAACCACACACATCATTTAGCTGCGCAGTATCATGTGACACCGTGTCACCCGACGTGTTGGGACACAAAATCGGCCTTCCTTGTAAGGTTGATTTCATAGATAGCGCGAATTGCTAGATCAGTCTTGAATGTAACAAGTGCATCAAACACAGTATAGCATTATTGGCACACTGCGACGCCACTGATGGTCTTACCGAAGGATGTTTAATACCGGCTGGCTGTTCATATGAACAAATTGCATTGCATTATGTAAGGACGTATAATAACAGATGACTGTTCACGTGAACACATTGTAGTCTTGTGCTTAATAACATTAGCTGGCTATTCCACAAGAACACATTGTATTGTGGTATATAAGGATGTTTAGTAAATCGAATAAAAACACTGAAATCGAATTACAATATTTCGTGTATCTTGTTATCATAAGATGACAACTAATATTATGCTTAATAACACAACTGATAGTCAGACACATCAGATTAACTACGTAACATTGGGGAGTCATCTGGGTGTGCGAACAGAGAAGCCTGCACATTGCCCCTGGCCAGATGGAAACCTCGGAAAAAAAAGGGAGTGGATTAGAGTCCCTTGAATTCACTCGCCTCTCACCTGGAGGGATTGGGGACTTTGCCGCGCGTTATGCCTAAAACGGCGGAAATAAATTGTTATCAACTCCCCGAATAACCAAACATCGTTCATGTGCAAACAGCCACGTATCGTGCCACGTGATCGAGGCACCATTTCCTCTATCCGCAAATACGCTTCGATCTCTAGAGTAGCCATCGGTCGCTATTCGGCGCCACTAGCACGACGCTTTCTCACCAAAATATCAATCGCTAGGTGGCTAAAGTAAAAAAGCTAATTATATACATCCTCTCTCGATCTCCGATCTGTGACAAGCCTGAGTACAGTACTCGGATTTAGAGCAATCATGTGGCATATGGACGACATTGTTATTACCAAAGTGCTTTTCGACTCTCACTTCCTGTTCACTCAGACAATCTATGTATCTGTCGAGCACTATTGACATGTTAAAGGCTTTCCACCATCAATTGTTGGAAAGTACTGACAATGGTCATCACCTTAACCTATTAATGTGTTTCCTCTTGTAGAAGAGACACATATTCCAGTCAGTGGACGTTGACCACGACATGGACACACTGGGGTCTCTGACGAACTCGCGTCATACTATGTGCTAATGTTAAATACTTTTGACGGCGTCGGTGAGGATGTTGGTGAGGCTGTCGGTGAGGATGTTGGTGAGGGTGTCGGTGAGGATGCAGATCTTCTCTTGCGCAAGTAGCGCAGGCTTTCTTTGCCTGGCCATATTTCGTAATTTCTTGAGTGCCATTGGACATCAGCAACTGACATTCTGTCTGTTCAAACACTCGCATACTTCATGGAGATATCTCCAACTTTTCTCAGATTCTCGTTTGAGTCCATCTCACAAATTATGCACTTGTGAAAGTTTGTCAGCTTCTTTCTTTTTACAGGTAACAGGTCCAATACCTTCTGACTCTCTGGACTGGCTATTGTTAGCAACAATGTTAACCCACGACAATACTCTTTAACGAGGGATGTACTGTACTTTGAAGAATAATAAGACGAAAGCCACTAGTAATGCTTATTTAAGTTGAACAACATGATTTCGACGTATTATCGCCCAAGTCAGATTGTAAAATTTTACGTGTGCGACTGACACCGACAAGTATAATTTATAGCTTAGGATCGATTGGCTAGTAATATCATATCATTACCTGTCATAAACCCTTAACAAATATCAACAACTACTTCTACGCTCGTAATAACTCTTGACAGCAATAGCATGAACTGACGAAGTGTGTGATAGAATAGTAGAACTGATGATGACATTCATTCACTGAAGGACGTGCTAGAAGGTTGTGTACAATTGTTCATGGATTGGTCAGGAAAGCACTATTTAGCTTATAAACAGCATTGACAAGTAAATGTAACTTACTATTTTGATGCATCTCCATTTGAGAGCCGTGCAATTATAATACGAAGCCGATGATATCACAATATTGAGAATATGTTGAGTCTAGACAGAGATATTCACTTTTACGTTACCCATACGTCTAAATGTTAGCGGCCCGCAGTGACGGACCGTTGGCATGTATAGTGTCCTGTACAATTTTTATGATACCACAATTTGAAACCAAATACTACCTGGAGGTGTTCTATAGCGTCCATTCTAACATCCTGTCAAGTCAACCGTTTCTTTAGGGGGTGTTGAACGATTTTCCTCATTTAGCCTCCTATAAGAAATGGTTCCTGGACTACTAATAACTAGTGCAATGTGTTCATGTGAACAGTCAGTTGCTATTAAATATTCTTACATGAGACAACACGATTTGTTTTTGTGAACAGTCAGTTGTTAATTATCATTCTTACACACGACAATACAACGTGTTTACGTGAACAGTCAGCTATTACGAATTATTCTTACATAATACAGTACAATGTCACCTGTAATTCCCCCAGCCACTGTTTTTTGGCCGGACTTCGTCTAGTTTCATCGGTGGCGTCGCAGTGTGCCAATAATAATATACTGCATTTGATTTACTTGTTACGTTAAAGACGGAACGAACAGTTGGTGCTTTCAGTGAAACCAACCTTACACGATGTTGTGCCCCAACAAGTCGGGTGACATGGTATCGCATGATTGTGCGCAGCTAAATTATTTGTGTGGTTAGACGAGCAAAGATTCTAGACATTGCCACCTTCATCTTGACTCGCTCCATTCCTGATTTGATTTTGGATGAAAGGTCAAGACGGGTGCACCTGCTGTCGGTCACTGATTGGTCACTTCTTGGCCGGTCGTAAGGGTACCAATTACTAGTACATATTAGACAGATCTGAAGAGGCGATGCCTTTTTCCGGAAACAGCGTAATACCCCAATATTTTAAATAACGCGGATGAGAACCCCGTGTGTTGGTTGTTTTAATGTGTGTGACTGTTCCATGTATAATCTCTGTAGCTGTATATATATTATACATTGTAAATTTTGTATCAGTACTATGCAACCACAATGTTACGTATATCATTTTATCTACCCATCTTTGCGGCAAAATAGAGAAAGCCATTGCCTCAGTACACTCCTGAAGTACCACAAAATACAGAAAGCCATTGCCTCAGTGCACTCCTGAAGTACCACAAAATACAGAAAGCCATTGCCTCAGTACACTCCTGAAGTACCACAAAAATGCAGCACGTATGCACTTATGGTATATTTTCAATCACTGGTCCTCGCGAGACGGTCGTGTACGTAGGGCAGAACCTTGGTGCAGTACAACTGGGTATATTCAGTTGAGCCACGTGTTAGAAATCCCCACTTGACGGGATGATAATAACTCTTCCCATAAAGGGATCTTGTCTTAAAATGCACCTCTGGGTGCTTCCGTGTCTTATTCCAAATCGCATCTCCAAGGAGCGGTTGTACATCTGTTGATGCTACTAGGCATCGTATTGTCGTTGCCACGCCAATTTCCAAGAACACCTTATGACGCAGAAATACATCAACAATTTCAAGGAATTCTTGCGAAAATGTGCTTGGAATGTAATAAATGTCGGAGAAAGCGGCATTAGCCCGGTCAGCTGCGCCGTTCTCGAACAACAAACGTTGGTAACATGCGCGCATGATCACAGACGAGTTTGTTCGGTTTGCAATCTCTCTGAGAGCATTGACCGTTGCATCCTTATATAGGCTCCACCAGGGCCATGGTGTGACAACGTCACACACTCCTAGCTTACACTCGCGAAGTTTGCTGATTTCACTTATTCGGATCCACTCGTTCGGCCAGTACCACACTGCTTCCCTCACAAGCTCAGACAACGTGGGCACCACAAGAAACAGATCATCAGCCGTTGCTAAATATCCCTTGACAGCGTAGTCCAGTTGTAATGCCATTGCCATACACTTGTAATTGAAAGCACCGGCCACGTGACCCCGAAGGTTTTTTCCATAGGAAATGAAAGAAAATGTAAAATTATTAACACTTGGATAACGATTCACATCGATTTTACCTGGGCCACAATATAGAATATTGGGGAAGAATGGCCGATATAGTGTTTCTACGAATGGAATTGCTTCATAATGCGGGTTGTTGAACACGACTAAGAGAAGCACATCATCAAACTGTGTCCACGGATGTGCAAAGTTGATGTGTACGTAATTAGGCATCGTTACATTATGGCGGTGACATGTGTCGTTGTAGAGTTTCGTTAGAGGCTCTATGTTAGTGACTGGGGAGTATAATCCTGCAACGAAACGTCGACGTAACGTAGGCACTGAATAATCTACTGCATGCCATAGTACCTTTTCACATCCTTCATTGAAAGAGTCGTTGAATTGTGGAAACATATAACCAGTCCTATTCAAAGCATCCAACCAGCGGCTGTAAGAAAACGCTATTGAATCATTCAGCAGCCCAGAATTATTGGCTATTAGATCGTGAATACATCGCTTCATAGTCGTAGCTCGACACTGCCACTTGTTGAGTCGAGTTGGTGCAGAGAATAACCGAGTGCTCGCTGACGAACTCAAGCTAGTCCTACAACGTCGTACAACAACCTGGTTCCCACTGAGCCACAGTAAACGCTGCACAACTAAGCTCCACATTAAGCTCTCGTCCGGATCAGTCACCAGCGCTGCAGGCAGGGCCCAGAAAGCGTCGCGTGTGTACAGGGCGTCTTCAAGATGAACCGGTGCGAATATTGCGTTGGCCAACGCTACCGGTGGGGCGTGGGCATCACAGACAGGACGGGTGACCGACGGGTCTGGAGTCCGCACTCCAGGACACGCTGCCGTCGTCTGAATGGCAGCGACTTTGTGACGACACATTGAATACGACAGTGCTGATGGGGAGTGCTTTCCATGTGATGTCCTGTTGCAGCCAAAGTGAGCTGCCACGTCAAACATAATGCCGCCAGACGTGGCGACTAGCCCCGCGTTTGGTCCGACCGTGGCTGTATACTTGGGCCGCTGTATCGTGCTGGCATCGCCTGACACCATGATGGGTAAGATAGCATTGGCGCCACGCTGCAAGACAGAATGTGAATGTTTGTCATTTAAAATAAATAATATTTTTAATATTTCACAAATGACTCCCAAATAAATGGTTTGCTCAACATTATGCTGGTTTTAACGTACAGTGCAACGATAAACAACATTCTCGTACACTAAGTAGCAAACCGCACAACATACTAATATCATTCAATTTCTTGTTGAATAGAAATGCTCCTACGGGATACTTGTACCTTTAAGGTGAGAAAAGCTGAATTTACACATGAGTTACGAATCCTGAATTCGACTATTGTTGGGTAATCTTTCACTTTCCCGATTGGGTTAAATTTTTTGTAAAGTTATCAGTTGTATATTATGTCATTTGGTTATATGTTGTCTGCAATTATCACAAAATGGTCATGCACAGTGACGTCTCGCACCAAACTCTTATATGTCAACCCTCCGTTGTTCTCACGTAGTCTCCGGCATTTTGTTATAGCCAGAAAATATCCGTCCTGGAGATTGAAATCTCTGTCCTGGAGATTTAAATCTCCGTCACAAAAATTTTAAGACATTTGTTAACTATGTCCTGTTTATTATTCGATAATCGTGTTGCTTATCAGTAAATATGATTGTTCTTAATTGCATAAAAATATAATGACAAGCGGCAGGCAGAAAACACCAACTGCGCAACTGTGTACCTACTGCAAGCCGACTGTAGTTCATAAAACCGTTGACGTCATCACCTAGTAGCACTAGACTGGACGTACGGAATAGACGACTGTTAGATACACCAAGAATCGTCTAAATGTCGATGATTAGTTGCGTAATTGATCGCCTGATCGAGGAAACCGAGCAAAGAAAAACGATCGTATCAGTTGCATTTCAAGGGTAGTTTGACAAATGGTTGCCATTCTAAGTCAAGTGTGGTGTATGAAAGAAAGTCATTGCTTCTTATTCGTCCAATGGCTGAGGTGTGAATAACACTGAAATTATACTATTCCAATTAAAATGGCTATATTTTAGAATGTCACCACTTTTTTTACAATACATTTTAAGTAGGGTAACATAGGGCAACACGGCCTGTGGATGTAAGACGTCCCCCCCTCCATCACTTACGCAAAATATTTAACTCTGAACGTTCCAAAAAATTGTGCAAGATGAATCTAACATACATCGGATACCCATCCTGAAAGCTCAGCAACAGGAGACAGTCGTAATTAAATCAGTATGTTTTTAACTTTTAAATGCGCTATTGTGTGTTCTGATCTAATATTTTGCCAATAGTAAAATAATGCAACTCACTGTATAACGGTGTGAATCATGAACTTAATTGGTGATATGATAATAGTATTAATCAGTTGACAGGTCAAACAATGCAAAATGGGCAGTTACATATTGTGTTTTGTATACATCGTGTTAAAACATCCGTTGTGCACGTGGGACATGGCGGTCTCTGTGTCTTATTCCACACGCACTTAGTAACAATGTGTTACATGAATTACACATGACCAATTATGCAAAATACATTTAATATATCATGAACGCTGCATAATTTACGTTCTGCTAGCCTGTGGGCTGTAATTATGCTGGACTATTACTAAACCAATACTATATTATGTATTGACTGCATATGTTTACTCCAATTTCAATTTAACAACTATAATTGCCTGATATATTACTATCATGCCATTTGTATATTCATTTTCATATTCATGTTAGGCAATATTTCGTTCATGTAAGCGAAAACCACAGGGAATTATGGACCGTGTTGCTCCAGGCAGGGGACCGTCTTGCCCCATCGCTGGGGCAAGACGGCTTTTTGGGTAGCCTTACTAGTCTTCAAATGCAACTCAGATAGGTTGTCTATTTGCTGAAAATCGTTTTCCAGTGGCTAACACACATATGTATGTCACGTGAACACGTTTAAGACATGGTGTACAATTTGAACTTTTCCTTGGGGGCCCGTGCTGCCCCAGGTTACCCTATCATTAGACATAACTGCCAAGTGTCACTTTTCTGCCTTTGCCATGACATACTTGGACCAGGACGTCGGTGCTTTCTGTCCGCCACGTTGTCAAAACTAATGTGTCTAATCATGCCCCACAGTAGAGTCGAATCTGGTCGGGCAATTTTGATGGTAAGCACGACTGACTCACAGAGTTGTGTACTGTCGGAGGAAGTCTTATGGAAAGCAAAAACTGCTCCCATAGTCAAAAACGATCGGTTGCGCACGTGCGACGGCGACGTTGCAGGTAAGAGGCAGCCGGGCCTTCGCGGGGTCGGAGTCAATTGGCTAATACTATCATAGTCATCAGTCATTTGGATCATTAGGTTGACATATACGAAAGTAAGAACTAAAGGTTACACCAGATTACTTGCCGGTTTCTTTATGTGAACTAAAAAAATTAACGAATTACAAAGTCCGAAATAAGGATTTAGCGGGGTGTATCGTCCCACGGTGTACACAGCTCACAATACAAATATGCTGTATAGAATATATCACAAGACATTTCCAGCTGCCTAGCGACACTGAAGGTTCAGTGTCTGATGCAATCACGTGGTTACAAACCTGGATGGCGTAGAGGTAAGCCGCAAGGAGGCGAGACTGTCGCTTATTAGCCAGAAGCAATTCAGCGGCACTCCTATCGACGTCATCACGGTTCATGACAACACATCGAGAATGCCTGAAAACGTATCACTAATGCCATTTGTGCGTCACTCATAAAAATAACAAGTGTGGCAATATTTGGCCCTTACTCAGTAATCTTTTTTTAAATTACACCAATATTTTTACCTGAATATGGAATAAGGAATTAAAAGTATAATAATATTAATTATAATCATTAGTTATAGATGTTCATTGATATTGTAATACGGTTCAGTTGACAAATTATGAACTGATCACCTACATAGTGAAATGCAATCAGAAACTGTAGGTAACAAATGTTCTGGTGACACATTATTGCGTTGTGTGGTCAAACTCAGAACACCAAAGTTTAGCAAGAAATAAACAAGTAAAACCTTCGTTTAGACCAAAAGGATGGATATTGAAAACACACATATGTTAATAAGCTCAGAGAACAGCCACGCATTAGCAAGGAAAATTAAACCAATTTCCATCACCGAAGAATCACCTAGAAAAGTGTACACAAGTTTTGTGACAATGGGAACATAATTACGTAGAAGCTTCTCCGTGTCTTTGAAAGTATAAATTAACATTTTGTGCCCTTATGCAATTCAGTTGAATCAATTACAATTAATTTCAATTCTAATTGATCGATTCCAATTTAATTTCCTTGCAAATGATTTATTTTAATCCAATTCTACTTTAAACCTTTCAATGCCAAGGCAAGTGTGTCAAATCCTTAATTTAAACCGACATCAGCGTAACGCCAACCAGGCTCGAGTGTACAGCCAATGCCCAGCTAGAGTCTGACCAACGGGAAGGGCTTGTCATACACTGGATTTGTCGGATCACTTCTGGGATTGAATTGCGTTACCAATTCCAGTTCATTTTTAAATTGATCCCAGTCGAGGCACTGCCAGGTTTTCAAGATATGTAGAGCAAGTAGACCTGTGTCGTGCTGTGCCTTCATCGACCATCAGCACCGTCCAGTCAACGAATGTCAACGCCAGCGTGTCACATGATGCGTTACTGCCGACAACAACGACCCACCGCCGGCTAGTTGGTGCTTCCTTCCTGCTGTATTGGGCTGGTTCTGGTTGAGCTGACGTAGACAGGCCTATGTACTGTTGCCAGAAAATAAGTTGTAGTTGGGCTTAGTTTTTTAGACAATTAACAACTATTTCACTCCACAAATTCACGCATATGTGGTGGGTAAAAATTAACATATGTATTTAAATTTATATACGACAAGTTGCAAAACAAACAGAACATAAACTTACATAAAAAGAGATTCGCCGGGTTGGAATAACTACCCATTATTTTTATTTTATAATGTTCTGAAATAGTGCTGACATTTCAAATCACTGCCGACTATGGATGTTTTGATCATTGCAATTTCAAGTGTATGGTATTTTCATTATTAACTAATTTCTTGGAACCTAGAACGTTTGGAAATAACTTGCCTAATATGCAATTTGTACCTAAAAAAGCGGAACACCAAAGATAACTGTTTATACAGTCAGATATATTTCACATGCACGCGCACGAACACGCATGCACAGACGCACTCACATCTGCAAGTTTATTAAAGCCTAGTTCATACTAACAAATGTGCTACTGTCACATGATTCCCAAATGTTGCCAAGTAAACATCAAAACTAGAAAGAATAGTCACTAATAGACTCACTACAGGGTTAACTGGACTGGCTAAATACCTGGCCAAAGTTATAGAGTGTGAGTACATGGATCTGACATGAAATAGACTTTCCAAGAATTATATGTCATCGTGTCTTTGGCATGTGTGAATATGGGTAGGAGAAATTGGTACTTACCAAATACACAATGAGTGAGATACTAATAAGAAGGAAGCATGGGATTAGTCGCTTCAGGCGTCCAAGGGTCCACTTTATTTCCACAGCCATTCTGCGAGAATGAATTTAAACATAACCGTGTAATGTGATGGCATAATTTTGTTGCATTCAAATTTAAAATGATAACCGTGTAATGTCATAAAATCATTCCTTTGTAGTTGTACACCGCCAGTCTTTGGTGTACCTTTAAAAACAGTGTCTGAAAGGCATTGCGGTTGCATTCAACAAATTTAACAACAGGTTTGGAATAGCTACAAGTCATTACTCCATTGTAGTGCAAATTATATGTTTGTTACAAACTTTGAAAACATGTTTAATGAGCATATATATTACATCCAATGGTTAGTCTTATATATTGTCTTGATTATGACTAGAATATCCGCTACAATTGTGAATTATGGTCTCGTTGTTCTCTTCTGTGATCAATGAAAGGCGCTAACAGTACATAATATATAGTGATTGTTCTACAAACAGTTGGCTAATGCGGCTCTCTCTGGGGATAACGGGGTATTGTTGATCAAGACTGATATGTATCTTTAATGGGAGCTGACCACAAACGCCACCTACGGAATGATCGAGACGCAAGAAGGAGTGCCTGCCTGGCTCAGCCATGTTTCAGAACATTCGTTTGCGTTGTAATTACGACTAAATGACAATACATGTGTGTTGCAAGCACGAAATAATAGCGACGAGTATCAACGATTACCCAGGCATTGGGGATGACTCATTGTATAGCGGCAACCAGAATAAACAACGGCAACAAGCGGCAAACAACTTCAGTTGTTACGCAGCTGGATCTACAAACATACTTGAACACGTCGTATTGAACTGCTGGGGGTATGAAGTGGTGACAATCGCCCGATCTGGTGTGGAGAGTAAACGTTCTAATGTAGTCCGGCAAGGTGAAGACGATTTTTCGATTTTATGGTGTAAGGCTTTGTGGAATACCTTCAGTTTTCCTTCTTTTATGGAGAGTTGGCCAGATAAGCGTGGACAACACACTAGCAACTGGGTTCTCTAGAATAAACGTATAGTACAAAACGGTCAGCCCTGCGTTGGATTGTTTTCCATTTGATTATTTTGACATTTACGTTATGGGTCCGAGAGCCTGGGTCTGACAAGGGGGGTGTACGCTTTCGCCTTTACTTCTTGTGAGTACTTGTGTAGTTTTCTTTCGATTAGCCCCAGACTTTTATTTGCTTTAGATGTGCTATTATCGACGTGGAATTTCCATTTAAGATCGCGCTGTAATTCGACACAAGATATGGATGGAGACTGACAGACTTGAGAGTGACACCTTCCATGACATAGTCCGTTTGTAGTGGGCTTTGGGTTTTATACATATGGTGTGCATAGTATTTTTCTGGATTAAAAATCATTTGCCATTTGCGGGTCCAGAGTGACATTATACAGAGATCATTTTGAAGAGCAACTGTGTCCGCGACACTGTCAACTGTGTCAGCGACACTGTCAATTGTCCTGAACATCAGACAATCATCAGCAAATAGTTTAATGTGGGAAGTAAGATTTTCTCCAATATCATTTATGTATAATATAAACATCAGCGGTGCACGCGCAGTACCCTGGGGAACACAGTACCCTGGGGAATACAGTACCCTGGGGAACACCCGAAAACATTTTTGAATTTTGTGTGACACATCATCGTCAACTAGAATCCGCTGTGCCCTATGTGTAAGCCAAGAACTGATCCAACACCAAGTCTTTCCCTGGATGCCAGAGTGTTTTCGTTTGAGACGGAGCCTCTGGTGAGGGACAGTGTCGAAATCTTTGGAGAAATGTAGGATTAGAACAATTGTCTGTTTATGGTTATCTAAGGTTCTTGAAATAGAGTCAACGGTAGAAAGTAACTGACTTTTAAATGAATGCTTAGCGCGGAAACCATGTTGGGAGTTGACCTGGATGTTGTTTTTATCAAGATGTGCAATGATAAAGTGGCATAGGACATGTTCCATGATTTTACAGCACACAGAAGTGATAGAAATATTTCGGTAGTGTCAGTTTTGTTTAAATGACGCATATATCAAGCATTGCCTCCATTTGAGCCTGAACCAGCCGAAACTGCAGCAAGCAGATGGGAAAGACACATGAAGAGGTGCGAGAACTCTGTGGTAGCACAAGGAATAACAGCAGACTCGCGAAAAAAGCGTTTACTACTCCACGAAGCAGGGGAATTTGGATAGGCAGAGTGACGTCACTGGTGTATGGTTGCCAAGGAGATCCGGCCAGCTTGGTGACAAACATTCGAATACTACGCACAGTTTAGCGTGAGGATAAAACGATAATGTCATTTTTCGGTAGAGGATGCAACCACTAACGCCTGCGATAAACATGCAAGTTTTTCAGGTGGTCGACTAACGATGCCTGGTTGAGAAAATTTCTGCAAGACGCTATAATCATGTTGACGGTTAGCATCGGTGAGCCATTGGCATTGTTGACACAGTCATATTATTTTATTCAGCATTGTGTGATTTATGAATACGTCCACATTAGGTGTATGCTATAGACATAACGACGATTAATTTGTAACGAACATACTTTGTAAGCGAATCTCTGTATATGTATTTATGTTTCCAGAAGTGTTGATCATGATGGGTTTATGTCGCTGATTGAAAAACCAAACCAGCTTACTCGATGAAGAGTATATATCTAGGATTTATTACTAGAGTTACATTAATTAAGAACAGGACAACGATTTATACGATGCTTATATTAATTATTACGTGTACAAACTGATTACTACCTATATTATGCGGAATTATATAGTGTATGGCTCCTTGCTGGTGTGATTATATTTTAATGCATAAAGTTAGTTGTTTGAAGGTGTGGTGTTTGCAGTTTCCTACAGTTCTATTCTGTTATGAATCAAATAATTGTAATAAAACAATTGAAATATTATGTTGTGTTCTTGATCTGTAAGTTAATCAATGGCTCAAACGATGTGTATAAATAACAAACCAACATTAATTAATTTGTAACTATTTCACCCATAAACAACTTTCTAACAATTTGTTTGCACTCAAACGATGAAATAATTGTTAGTAATTTCGTATATAAATATCTAGCTCAAAGGTTTCTTTTTATATAAAAGGGCATATTGCATTAAGTAGAGCAAAACTGGCCCCGACCCTCGAAGACGTGGCTATAGATCATAATCCCCGCCATAGCATTGCGTGAATATTCTGTGAAACTAAGAACAAATGCTTGTGCAAACCGCGGAAGGAATGTATTAGGTCAGGGTGATGATGACGTGTAGCCATGGCAAGGGCAAGGACAAATCATAGGTCATGGCATAGTCTCAGTCCGTTGGCGTCTCCTTGCAATCTCTCTAACCACTTCGAGTCCACCATCTGTCCAATGCTTCATGTTGTCAATCTCTGTAGCCACTTCGAGTCCACCATTTCTCCAATACTTCATGTTGTCAATCTCTCTAGCCACTTCGAGTCCACCATTTCTCCAATACTTCATGTTGTCAATCTCTGTAGCCACTTCAAGTCCACCATCTGTCCAATGCTTCATGTTGTCAATCCCTCTAGTCACTTCAAGAATACTCCCCTGGGGGACTCGGGCAGATATAGGCTTTGCCGACGATGTAGAGCCATCATGTACAACAGACTGTTGGAAAAATGCAATCCAGCAGTGCAAGTCTCCTTGGATGCCAATAGATGAGAGTCTCTCCATGAGAACCTAACGCCACACACGGTTGAATGCCTTATTGGTGTCAAGAGCAATAACTATAATTTCTTTCTGGGTGTCAAATGCATTATTCCACGATTGAGTGATGTAGGAAAACATGTCAACTGTTAATCTCTTCTCCCGAAACCCATATCTGCTGTCACAAAGAAGGTGATGCTTGCTAAGATGACCGCGGATCTGATCGCATATGATGCGCTCCGTTTGGATATTATTGGTAGCAGCGATATTGGTCTGTAGTTTGATGGATCATGCTTACTCCCCTTCTTGGGTACAGCTATGACATGGGCAGTTTTCCATTCAGATGGAATAGTCCTGGTGACAATGAAATCTGGAATAACTTACCAAGGACGGGAGCCAGTTCAGGTGCACATTTCTTCAGTACGGTTAACAATATTCCATCAGGGTCGTTGGCTTTGGACATATCAAGAGTTCTAAAAATGTTTAGAACATCTTTCGGGCGGAATTTGAGGGAGGAGAGAGTTGGGTTGGTTTTTTAATGCAGTATTGGAGGAGTTTTCCCATTATTATTTAGCTGAGAATTGGCAGCAAACATATCGTTGAGCAGCTGCGCCTTCTTGCTTGCCTTGTTGTAGATATGACCATCGTGTCTGAGAGGTGAGATAGCAAAGGTTTTATTACTGTCAGTCACTGTTTTCACAAGTTTTCACCACGGTTTATTATCTGGTATCTTAAGTTCTTGCTCGAGATGTTGTAAAGACTGTAGACGAGCTCGTCATAGGGAACGCTGGCAGTCGGATTTAGATTGCACGTACGAAGTCCATGAGTCCTTTGTACGTTATAAGCTTTCTGTTTGTAATGAACAGCCTCAAGACAAAGCTCGTTAAACCAGGTTTTATCAAGGTGGGTCAGCAAGTCCTGGAATCTTCTAGGGATTCATGGAACGGCTCCTGCAAGGAATTCCCGTGACAGGTCTCTACTTGGACGACTTCGTTTGTTTGGGGCGTACCGCGAAGGAATCACGAGCTAACCTACAGATGGAATTCACCCTACCAACGAGACGATGTGCGTGCTGGCCGACGCGCCTTTACCACGCGACCGGGGTGAGTTGAACAATTACATAGGAATGGTTTATTACTACAACAAGTTCTTGCGTAATCTGAGTGCTGAACTGGCCCCATTGCGTCAGCTCGTGCAGAAAGACACGAAGTGGTCCTGGGATCCAGCGTAACAGGCAGTGCTTGAAGAGTCAAATAGACTAGTCCAGTCATCGAAGATGCTGTTCCTTATGACCCTTCTCTGCCCCGGTTACTCACTAGCGACTTATTCTCCTACGGAGTAAGAGCCGTGTTGTCACACCGGAACACAGGTGGTGGTAATAGGCCCATTGCATATGCGTTGAGATCGCTCTCTAAAGCAGAACAGAATTAAGCGCAAGTAAAACGAGAGATTCTACCGTTGATCTACGGAGCGAACAAAATCCACAAATATCTCTATGACAGAAACTTCACCGTAATCACGGATCACCGGCCGCTGCTCGGATATTTCGGTGAAGACAGCAGTTTCAACTATGGCAAGTGTACGCATCCAGAGATGCACTCGCTCTGGCTAACTTCCAGTATCATATATGCTTTCGGCCTGGGAGCAAAATAGCAAAGGCTGGCGGGCTTAACAGACTACCTGTCGACGGCGCTCCAACTGAGACACCCTCGGCATAGGTGGTGTTGGCTGCACCCGTGAGATTGGCCAGGACAGACATGGCATAGAGTGCATGCTGATAGTGCTGGACATACGGACGGTAAAGTGGTGCTTGCAAATTCACTGATGCGTACATCATGCATTCGGCCACACTGAGTGCTACGATCACGAAGCTGGGGCAGACGTTTGCAACAAATGGTCTGCTTAGCGAGAGCTAAAACGGCACATGCTTCAAGAGTAGCGAATTTGAGACATTTTGCAGAATCAACGGCATTCAACACACGTCGTCAGCTCCGTTCATACCACCAAGCAGTGGTGCGGCGGAACGCGCAGTTCAGACGGCCAATACAGGATTGCGCAAAACGGAAGGCAAAGACATGGAGACGCGGCTGTTCCGTTTTCTCCTACACAACATGGTTACACAACAAAGGGTCTGGCGCCAGCAGAGTTTACCATGGGACGTAAACCCAGAACACGCTTAAACTTGGTCCTGTCAGACATAAGAAACAATGTGTTGCGAGAATAAGGCAAAGAGTGTCAGAGTCAAGTCGTCGAGTACAGAGCACGTCTTCTGCGCTGGAGACATTGTGGGTCCCTTGAACTTTGCGGGTACTCCAAAACGGGACCCTGTGGTACTAGAATAGAAAACAGGGCCAGTATCATGAGACTGAGCATGGAACCCAACAACAGCAAACAATGCTGCCACCTCAACCCCCACCGACCCTCACACACAGCACTTGCCGAGTGCAAACCACCAGCCGAGAGGCAACCAAAGGTCGATGAACAACCACCAGTCGAGGGAGAACCACCAGTCAGCCACAGACGGAGTGCGTCAAAAAACAGTGATACTCGTCTTGTGCGTATCCGAAATACTTTTTTTAATTTGCCATCCAAGCCAAAGGCCTGGCAATGTTCATCTAACCTCCTGAGATATGTGTCAAGCTTGTTTTTTAAAAATAATCACGCTGCTAACAGCTACACAATCCGTAGACAATTTGTTCCATACATTTATTATCCTGTGTACAGGGAGGAGCGCCACTCGGTACGGTCCGAGCAGCGTGGTCCTAGGTGTTGGGGTTGATGGCAAACGCTTTCAAGGAGATCTTCAGATTGTCTTTGAAACGTTTCTTTTGCCCTCCTTTTGAGCTCTTAAATTCTTGTAGCTCATCGTAGAAGAGACTTTTCGGCAGCCGGTGGCATGCGAGATACATGGCCTGCTCATCGTAACGGAGACTGCATAAGGATGGTGTGGATGCTGGGTAGGCCTGCTTGAGCAAAGGACCTCAGTGTTCGGGGTCTTGTCCTGCCACTTGATGTTGAGGAATCTTCTGAGGCTAGTTGTGTGGAAGTGATTCAGCTTCCTGGCGTGAAGTTGATACACTGTCCATGTGTACATCTTCATCTTGGTCTGTAGACTAATGCCTCTTCTGTTCGAGACTTTGGCGTGTAGTCTGCCGAAGGCTGCGCTGGCTTTCGCGATCCTGGTGTTGACTTCGTCGTCGATGACAACGTCTTAGAACAGCGTACTCAGGAGTTGACTGCATGTCAACTCCTGAACCTGCGTTTAGGACCGCAGTCGTCGGCACACAGAACGTATCTGATGATGACTGTCATGATCTAGGGTTTTGCCTGAAACGTCCTGAGGTTGAACAGCTTTCCGTCCGTCCGTTCGTGACAGGGAAAGGCTCAGATGTATCCATGTGTCCTGAACCCTTCCTTGCTGCCATCATGGAATTGTTTCACCATGGCGATGAACTTCCGTGGACAGCCGTACTTGGACATGATCCTCCACATGCCGTCACGACTGACAGTGTCGAAGGCCTTGGTCAGATCGACGTAGAACTTCCGTGGACAGCCGTACTTGGACATGATCCTCCACAGGCCCTCACGACTGACAGTGTCGAAGGCCTTGGACAGATCGACGTAGGTGGAGAACAATTCGACATTTTGTTCCTGACATTTCTCTTGAAGCTGCCTTGCAGCGAACACCATGTGTACGGTCCCGCGCTCTTTCCGGAATCCACACTGGCTCTCTGGTAGGAGTCCCTGATCGAGGTGCTGTGTGAGACGGTTGAGCAGGATCTTGGCGAGTGGTTTTCACAGGACTGATGGTTCCTTTTGCGTTTGTACAGATGTCTGATTGAAACATCTTTGAAATCCTATTGGATAGTTGTCATATAAGTATAAAAAGCTTTTTCAGTCAGAGCTGTGCCACCTTCCTTTAGACCTCAGCCGGGATTGAATCTGAATCAGGAGCTTAACCAACATAGAGAATATAAATGGCTTTCTGAGTCTCTGGTAGAGTTGGTGTGTCATCCAGTGCTTCATTTGTTGGGACTTGGGGCAGGCGGTTGATGGCTGAAGGACGATTTCATACATTGCTGAAATGTTCAGCCCATCTTTCAACAGTCTTCGTCTTGTCAGTGATCAGTGTGTTCCTATCTGCGCTGAGGATAGGGGATGGGCCTGATGACGTAGAGCCATAGACTTCCTTCAGTGCGTCAAAGAATTTGTCCATGTTGTGCCTAGCCTTGAATCTCGCCAACTTTGTTGCTCAGCCAGGAATCCTGCATCTGGCGGAGTTTATGCTGTACAGTCCTACGTGTATTGTTGAAGGCGTCTTTCTTGTGGCTAGACTTTGTATCGTTCAAGTAGGCTTTGTGGAGGCGATGTTTCTCATCCAACAACTGCTTGATCGCATCGCAGTTCTCGTCAAACAACTCCTTGTGGAAGGGATCGAGCGAGGAACTAGCCAGAAAATTACAGACCAGTGAGTTTAACATCAGTTGTATGTAAATTACTCGAAACATTAATTAGAGACCACATGGTGGAATTCCTTATAAAACATAAGTAAATAAATACATCTCAACATGGGTTCCTAAAAGCAAGGTCATATCTAACCAATCTCTTATGTTTTTTGTTGAAGAAATTACAACGTGGGTAGATGACGGGTCAACAGTGGATGTTGTCTACTTAGATTTTCAGAAAGCTTTCGATAAAGTGCTACACCAAAGACTGTTACTTAAACTAAAATCCCATGGTATAGGTAATAATGTAATCAACTGGATAGAAAAGTAGCTTACATACAGTAGATAGTGAGATTTGTGGAAATCGGTTTTGAGTGGGGTACCACAGGATCAGTATTAGGCTATACTGTTTTAATATATATATATATATATATATTATATATATATATATATATATATATATATATATATATATATATATATATATATATATATATATATATATATATATATATATATATATATATATATATATATATATATATAAATGGTTTAGAAAATGACATATCTAGCTTCGTATTCAAATGTGCAGATGACACAAAAGTATTCAGAAAGGTTACAAATGATACAGATAAACAACGCTTACAGGATGATCTAGATAAATTAGTAAATGTAAAATGGGGGGTGCTGTACTAGGTAAAACAACACAAGAAAAGGACTTACGAGTAACATTTAGTGCTGACATGAACATTTCAGAGCAATGTGGGATTGCTGCTTCAAAAGGAAATAAAATTCTAGGGCTAATTATGAGAACTATCATGTATAAGGAGAAACAGCTAATTGTACCCCTGTGCAAAGCAATAGTTAGACCACATTTGGAATATTGTATTCAAGCATGGAGGCCGTATCGTAAAAAGGACATAGACAAGCTAGAAAGAATACAACGAAGAGCAACTAAATTGATTCCAGAATTGAAAGACCTTAGTTATGAAAGCCGCTTATTACATTGTGGTTTGACAACACTAGAGACCAGGAGACTAAGAGGAGACCAAATAGAAGTGTTTAAAATAGTGAACGGTTATGAGGATGTTGATAGGAATATGTTCTTCAAACTTATAGAAGGCAGTAGAACCAGAGGACACAAAGCAGCATTAGATAAGGAGCAGTGTAGGTTGGACATGAGAAAGTATTCTTTCTCACAGAGTGAATGAATGGAACAAACTGCCAAACGATTGTGTTAATGCTAGTAGTGTGAATATGTTTAAAAATAGAATTGACAGATATTGGATAAGGGCGGGCTACACATAGACGAGAAAATTGTTGGACTCTCGATAAGCCAATGGCTTCCTTGTCCACTTGCCATCTGGAACTTGTTGTTTGGGATGGCAATCTTGTTGAATCTTGTTAAAAACATTGTGCTTTCGGTAAGACGACCCTAGGATCTCTGTAGCGGTGTTGTAGACCAGCTCTCGGAGGGTCGTCCAGTCTGTCTCCATATTCTGACTGTCCAGTGGGTGGAGTCAAGACGTACGAAGTTGTACGAAGGCCTGCCGGAACAAATGTGTTTTTAATAATATCTTAAACGTGGCAGCGGAGTCAGCATTCCTGACTGCGTGAGGCAGGACATTCCTGACTGCGTGCGGAAGGGCATTCCTGACTGTGTGAGGAAGGGCATTCCATGGAATCGGCCCAGCCACCGAGAACGAACGACGCCCATAGCGCTCCAAGCGATATCTATAGACCGTCAGTCGACCTTGTTCGGTCGAACGAAGTGATCTGGTCGGCGTGAACGGTGTCATGTTAACGTTAACTACCTGTGCTAGCTGTGAAAATTACGATAAGATCGGATTTAAGAATATCAACATCGAAGGCATCGTAAACGGACATGTCACATGTTGAGCGAGTTGTCACGAGACTAAGCCAGTGGTCATGAGTGAATGCATGTAGAGAAAGTCACATGTTGTTTAAGTCAGAGGTAATGGGTACTGCTGCAGGTCTATACAAGCGAAGATTAAAATCACCCAAAACGTAAAATTCAGAATGTAGAGTTGCTAAAATATCCAACAAATCCTGAAATTCTTCAAAGACATTGGTAATGTTTATCGGACATTGGTAATGTTTATCGGACATAAGCGTTTCAGTTATCACTAAATGTGACTAAACCAGAGCCTGGACAGACGTTGAAATGTAATCGAGCTTAATGTGTAACGAAAGCCGCTGGTTGATCGTGTGCCCCGTGTTTCGTTACATGTTTACGTGTGTCGTTATCACGCCATCACATTTCACTTCAAACACATGATACATGGCGTCTGAAACGCAGGTCAAATGCGTATGTTACCATCCGTCCACGCAGCTGCAACTGTTTCCGGCGAGCAGCTCCAGCAGCCACTTATGATCATCTTCTTCACATTGGAGTAATTCCTTCAAGTTTGCGAAACTGGCGGTGTTTAATCAGCTCTGGAACTGCGCTTACACTGCGCTTACACGCATCTACTGGATTTTCCAAAATGATTGCACATATTTGTAGAAACAAATAGTGCAAATACGCTTGCTATACAATGATGACACACACGCATGCACGCACGCACGCCCGCCCGCACGCACGCACGCACAGATAACATCAAATCGCGGTCACATTCAGTGTAGGTAGGCCCTATGTCACTGGCTGACTGACATACGGTGTAGGCTACTAACGCACTGGGCTAAATGTGTTGTACTAATAAGTAGTTGTTCTTATATTGTGCATAGTAGTTATGTTCAAAGACTAGAGCAAACCACTTACTTTCAAAACCGC
Source organism: Lamellibrachia satsuma (assembly GCA_033239005.1). Classification (NCBI taxonomy): domain Eukaryota; kingdom Metazoa; phylum Annelida; class Polychaeta; order Sabellida; family Siboglinidae; genus Lamellibrachia; species Lamellibrachia satsuma. The sequence goes on from BSQZ01000066.1 coordinate 2,128,717, forward strand.
ACGTTCCGTTCCCAGAGTTAATGTTCAGCGTATTTACTATCAAACAGTGCAACACTAACGCTCTTAACTACATGGAAACAGAGGCCACAGCACACACATAACGCCGTCATTTTCAGCCAGTCACGAACGCGCGAAGGCGTGGTTTAGAACACTGTGTATACTTGATATATGCCTACTGAATCGGAAAGCCACCTGTTGTAAAGGTACGTTCTTTTGTTGCGCGGACTCCAGTCCTTGGATCTGTTCAAAAACGCTCTACACTTCACCCCCTGGCAGAACTGTTCATTCCAACGCCATCTCTACTTCTCTGGGAAGCATTCAGCCACGCTGCAGTTACTGCGCGTAGACCACTGTCTGTAGCTAGGCACTCATTTATACAGCCGCGTGAACTGAAGCAATGTGGGTTGAACGAAACTGACAAAGCTTTGAAACGGCAGCAAGAGGTTTCTAGCCCGAGTCTGATCGAGAGCCTGACGTTCTAACCGTGACGTCACCACACCCCCCCATTGTCAACAATGTAGCTCCGAGAAATTAAAGAAAACAGCCGACAAGTACATTTTCCGGTCACGCTTCATTTCAAAACGTTTCAATCGTGCACTCCTGCGTCCAGCGTCATACTGCAGAACATTGGCTGTTGGTGTCTCTTCCTGTCTCTTCCGAAAGACACAGGCGAAGTGGGATGAACGAAATTGCCCAAGCTTCGAAACGGCGGAAGTGGAATCGAACCACTGTCCTCTCGATCGACCGGCGGGTTCTCTATCCATTAGACCACCGCTACCCAACAAACCACCGCTACCCACTCATTATATTGTCGTAATTATATTATTATTGTTATTATTATTACATAACGTGTTGATTATTACATAACGTGTTGAATATTACATAAGCGGTTGTTACACACGATGTAATGACGATGGTTTGGTTCTGGCGAGGAAACTCCTTAATGATAACCAGGCGCTGCAATCGATCATTCCATTTCACGGTGGATTTTTCAACTCTTCCTGCGTCCAGCGTCATATTGCAGAACATTGATTTTGTTAAGAAACCTGTCAGTGTGGTATAGCGTTTTTATGATATTATCATTATTATGTATTATTATAGTATTAACTTTTTTTATCCGCTCTTACATTCTCAAACATTTCGATTTAAATGTGTGAGTATATTGTTTCGTTAACAATGATTGGAGTATCGGGAATAACATCGCTGTCGAGTGGTTTTAAGATCGTAATTTCGATCATTATTAGCGTTAGCGTTAGTGAGATGTAATGTAAGCGCAAATTGGGATTCCGTTCGCGATATTGTTATGCAAGTTACTGTTATGATTCGTTCCTGCCTGATAAACGGGGCGTAAGTTTAAAATATCCTATATAGGTTTATAAATTATTCCGGATGAAAATAAGTGCCAAAACTTCAGTTCAGAAGTAATACGTTAATACGTGCGTGTGTGTGTGCGTGTGTATTTGCTAATGATTCCACGACTAATAAGGCTGCGATAACGTGTCTATCATGATAGCCTGCAATAAAATTATAAAGTGCAGGCAATTTGTAACTTGTTCTTTTTTCTCTCAGAATGACAATTTTGAGCCACCATTACAAGGGGATGGGGATCTCAAGAACGTCCCAAAAAGCGTGACGTATTATGCGGATGTCCCCAAACAAGGTTGAATATGTGAATACAAACGAAATATGTTTAAAAAACAAGATTTAAGTGACGCAATATATATGAATATGTTTAAACAAGGTTAACGCATATCTCAGGACGGCGTGTTACACATAGATGAAAAATGTTGGACTCTCGATAAGCCAATGGCTTCCTCGTATCAATGAAAATCTTTATAGTCCTTGAAAATGCGGTCAAACTTGTCTATGGCAGACACATGCGGAAGTGGGAGATGTATCTTATACTAGACAGGTGTTTGTTACAAACAAGGAAGTGTTTCAGTGTAGATGTTGACTTAAGACTTATGTTCGTTATTGACAGGTGCCACAGTAACAAGTTATAAAAGATATTGTAAATTTAAATCATCAAAGCATTTAAAAACAACAACAGCTGTACATGATTTATTCACTAGATGTGTCCATTAATAGTATTTGTTCACTAGATGTGTCCACTAGTAGTGTTTGTTCACTATATGTGTCCACTAGTAGTGTTTGTTCACTATATGTGTCCACTAGTAGTATTTATTCACTAGATGTGTCCACAAATAGTATTTATTCAACAGATGTGTCCACTAATAGTGTTTGTTCACCAGATGTGTCCACTAGTAGTATTTATTCACTAGATGTGTCCACTAATAGTATTTATTCACTAGATGTGTCCACTAGTAGTATTTGTTCACTAGATGTGTCCACTATTAGTATTTGTTCACTAGATGTGTCCACTAATAGTGTTTGTTCACTAGATGTGTCCACTAATAGTGTTTTTTCACTAGATGTGTCCACTAATAGTGTTTGTTCACTAGATGTGTCCACTAATAGTGTTTGTTCACTAGATGTGTCCAATAGTAGTATTTACAATAATATTACACATGACAAATGTAGACGGGACAATGTTTCTGTCACATAGTGACAAAAGTCATGTTCTCAGCATGGCAACCAGGAATCACAGCACGTTGCATCGTCATGACAACCGGATCACTCAGTCACTGTCACTTCCCGATTCACTGAGTTGCAGGTCTTCACCTGTAGATGAAGACACATGTATCAATGCAGTTATAAGACAATGTGCAGATATGGGGTCAAATACATTTGTATTTGAAAGTATTAAAATACTTTTATTAAAGTATTTGTATTTGACATTAATGAAATAAAAGTATTTGTATTTAAATACTTCCCTAAAGTATTACATTTTTTCAAATACTGTTCCAAATACATTGGGCATTGGTATCAATTAATAGCAAGTTATATTTTAGATATAACTTATGATGACTTTTCATAACACACAACATTGTCACATGAAAGTACCCTTATAATGTATACATTGTAATCATAACCTAAATAACCTGTTAGTTTTTATCCTGTTACTTTCTGTCCTATGTTCATCATATCTTAATGTTATTTGCACTGTCTAATTTACACTGGCCCATATAAGGGGACTTAATTGCAGTTAGCAATAGCAGGGCTTTGTTGCACTGGCCTGTCTGTCTTTTGATCATGATTTCCATGCCCCAGCTAACCTAGTCCAGTTACTGCTACTTTTGGAATTAGCCACTAATTAGCCAACTAAGGAGAGGGAGCATTCATTTATTTGTATGTGGTTATTTGTATGTGGTTAAAGCCATGAATGGTTTTACCTAGATCCATGTTACTGTCAGTGTTGTACATGGCTTCTTTGGAGTAGTGGTTGTATTACTTATAAGCTGAGACATTTTCACCATGAATAACTATGTTTAGTATCACTGAGAACACTGTATCTGTATCTACGTAATATTACTGAAGATGGATGTGGTCAAATTTGTGACAAACAAATATGGGAAGCTTTCTGCCGTGTACAGAGGCTACAGGCTCCTGTGTAGGCGTACTGGGTCAACTGACAAGTACTGGGTGTGTACCAGATATGACATTAAATGCAAGTCAACACTGACAACCAGTGAGTCTGGTGTCTTTATGAAGTAGAGTGGTGAGCATGACCACCCTCCTTGAAGTTCACAGAACTTGTGAGAGAACATCACCCCAACATCTTCTAGTTTGTGGAGGTGACGAGGAAGGAGCAGGCAGAGCTGAAGCACAACATGATGCAGCCGTACCACCTCCACAGAAGAAGAGGAAGAATCGAATTGTGAACCAGCGTCTGGCTCAGTTCAAACAGGAGTATGTGATGGGGGAAAGATCTGTACTTATCAGTACTAATTTTCTGCTTGGAGATGGACACTTACTTAAATTAGTGTGACATTCACTTGTGATTGATGAGAGTTACTTGCTGATGTTAGAATGACATTCACTTGTGATACATGACTTTCATGACTTCGTTCAATGCATAATGTTGGGCATAATGTATGGAGTATCTTATACTGAGTACTCTGTACAATTAACGTATTCATGTCTTAATAAAACTGTAATGCAGACACATCATGTATTTTTGTATGTTGTATACCATCTGAAATAATTGCTTCTCCCTTGGCTTCAGCATAGAATCAAGGAAGTAGCTGTTGCGGGACTAGTTTCAATGTCTAATTAGTTGCCCCCAGAAAAAGTAGCCATAACAGGAAAAAAGTAGCCATAAGGGGAAGTACCCTGGGTAGCCACAACGGGAAGTACCCTGGGTAGCCACAACGGGAAGCAGCCACAACGGGCCTAACTCAGGTAACCAACTCCACTAGCTGCTAAGGCATACTATTGTGTCAGTGCTTGTGTGAGCTGATAAGACAATTTGCTGGGTGTGCGTTGAGGGGAAGGTGGGGGTTTAGTATTACAAGGGACAGTGCCAAGGACTTGTAGCCAGAGTATGAAACCCATAAATATTTGTTACACAAACACTAAATGCACTGGATGAAAGTAACGGGGCTCCAGTTAAGTTTCCATGATTATTTAGGGCCATGATAAATATAAAAGCAAATGTTTCCTCTTTCTAATGGATCTACCGGTATATAACAAATCAACAATTAATTATTACAACACAGGGAACAAACAACCAGTAAGAAATGATTACAACTCACTGAGCCTATTATAAAACTGCTACCATACAGGGATGTATTCAACAAGTATAAAATTTACATATTTAATAGGCCATCTCAAAAACACTCTACACGAATTGTTTCACATAGCGTTATACATTGATACATGTATCATCTTTCCAAAAACAGTTTACATTCCAGTCACAGTTCGTTGGGGTCCTGAAGCCACCTGGCAAATACAAAGTTTAGATTCCTGTCACAGTTTGTTGGGACTTGAGGCCACCAGGCAAATACAAAATTTAGATTCCTGTCACAGTTCGTTGGAGTCCTGAAGCCACCAGGCAAATACAAAGTTTAGACTCCAGTCACAGTTCATTGGTGTCCTGAAGCCACAAGGGCAATACAAAGTTTAGATTCCAGTCACATTTTGTTGGGTCCTGAGGCCACCAGGCAAATACAAACTTTAGACTCCAGTCACAGTTCTTTGGGTCCTGAGGCCACCAGGCAAATACAAAGTTTAGATTCCTGTCACAGTTCGTTGGGGTCCTGAAGCCACCAGGCAAATACAAACTTTAGACTCCAGCCACAGTTATTTGGGTCCTGAGGCCACCAGGCAAATACAAACTTTAGACTCCAGTCACAGTTCTTTGGGTCCTGAGGCCACCAGGCAAATACAAAGTTTAGATTCCTGTCACAGTTCGTTGGGGTCCTGAAGCCACCAGGCAAATACAAACTTTAGACTCCAGTCACAGTTTTTTGGGTCCTGAGGCCACCAGGCAAATACAAAGTTTAGACTCCAGTCACAGTTCATTGGGGTCCTGAAGCCACCAGGCAAACATAAAGTTGCTAAAATACCACACAGGTCAATGTGATTAAGTCTCATGAATGGAATAGCGGGTCTGAAACTAAACGCCACTGGGTTTGTGTAGTGTCAAGCATCAGTGTTTTGTGTAGTATCAAGCATCAGTGTTTTGTGTAGTGTCAAGCATCAATGTTTTATGTAGTGTCACACATCAGTGTTTTATGTAGTGTCAAGCATCAGTGTTCTGTGTAGTGTCAAGCATCAATGTTTTGTGTAGTATCAAGCATCAGTGTTTAGTGTAGTGTCAAGGATCAATATTTTGTGTAGTGTCACACATCAATGTTTTGTGGAGTGTCACACATCAATGTTTTGTGTAGTGTCACACATCGATGTTTTGTGTAGTGTCACACATCGATGTTTTGTGTAGTGTCAAGCATCAGTGTTTTGTGTAGTATCAAGCATCAGTGTTTTGTGTAGTATCAAGCATCAGTGTTTTGTGTAGTGTCAAGCATCAAGAATGAAACCATGGTTGTGAGACATCAAATAATATAGGGCTAATGCAGACACGTTGGCAAAGAATGAAACCATGGTTGAGGGATGTCAAATAATATAGGGCTAATGCACACACATTTGCAAAGAATGAAACCATGGTTGTGAGACATCAAATAATATAGGGCTAATGCACACATGTTGGCAAAGAATGAAACCATGGTTGTGAGACGTCAAATAATATAGGCTATATTATATAGGGCTAATGTGCACACGTTCGCAAATATCATCTAGTAAGTTACCATAGTTCTAACACAAGTTACATAACTGTGTAAAGATGTCCACTTACTGAGCATACTGTGGACTCCATTCGTGGCAGGTTGTTGTGTTGGAGGAGCCTTCTCGGAAGCTAAAATCGCACAACCGGTATGTTAGCCAAATAATTAAACTTTTCAAAAACATTTCAAATTTCACAGAAAAGCCAATTTCACATAAAAACATGTCACAAAACCATAACAACTACATATACAGTTGGGGGCTAGTGCGACAGAGAATAAGGCACTGTTCTGAAAAGTGCATTATTCAACTTAGATCATTTTGAAGTATTCAATCTATTTCTTATACAACACACACTAACAAGACTTGATTAATTTAACAGATTCTCTAGGAAATACTTCCAGTGACGGGTCTGTTGTGTGACTGGTTTGGTTTATGGTGCATGGAGTGGGTTAGTGAGTGAGGTTGTCGGGGTGAAATGTGGGTGGGTGGGTTTGTAGTGAATGGAGCGGGTTAGTGAGTGAGGTGGACGGGGTGAAGTGTGGGTGGGTGGGTTTGTGGTGCATGGAGTGGGTTAGTGAGTGAGGTGGACGGGGTGAAGTGTGGGTGGTTGGGTTTGTGGTGCATGGAGTGGGTTAGTGAGTGAGGTTGTCGGGGTGAAGTGTGGGTGGGTGGGTTTGTGGTGCATGGAGTGGGTTAGTGAGTGAGGTGGACGGGGTGAAGTGTGGGTGGGTGGGTTTGTGGTGCATGGAGTGGGTTAGTGAGTGAGGTGGACGAGGTGAAGTGTGGGTGGTTGGGTTTGTGGTGCATGGAGTGGGTTAGTGAGTGAGGTTGTCGGGGTGAAGTGTGGGTGGGTGGGTTTGTGGTGCATGGAGCGGGTTAGTGAGTGAGGTGGACGAGGTGAAGTGTGGGTGGTTGGGTTTGTGGTGCATGGAGTGGGTTAGTGAGTGAGGTTGTCGGGGTGAAGTGTGGGTGGTTGGGTTTATGGTGCATGGAGTGGGTTAGTGAGTGAGGTGGACGGGGTGAAGTGTGGGTGGGTGGGTTTGTGGTGCATGGAGTGGGTTAGTGAGTGAGGTGGACGGGGTGAAGTGTGGGTGGTTGGGTTTGTGGTGCATGGAGTGGGTTAGTGAGTGAGGTTGTCGGGGTGAAGTGTGGGTGGGTGGGTTTGTGGTGCATGGAGTGGGTTAGTGAGTGAGGTGGACGGGGTGAAGTGTGGGTGGTTGGGTTTGTGGTGCATGGAGTGGGTTAGTGAGTGAGGTTGTCGGGGTGAAGTGTGGGTGGTTGGGTTTGTGGTGCATGGAGTGGGTTAGTGAGTGAGGTGGACGGGGTGAAGTGTGGGTGGGTGGGTTTGTGGTGCATGGAGTGGGTTAGTGAGTGAGGTGGACGAGGTGAAGTGTGGGTGGTTGGGTTTGTGGTGCATGGAGTGGGTTAGTGAGTGAGGTTGTCGGGGTGAAGTGTGGGTGGTTGGGTTTATGGTGCATGGAGTGGGTTAGTGAGTGAGGTGGACGGGGTGAAGTGTGGGTGGGTGGGTTTGTGGTGCATGGAGTGGGTTAGTGAGTGAGGTGGACGAGGTGAAGTGTGGGTGGGTGGGTTTGTGGTGCATGGAGCGGGTTAGTGAGTGAGGTGGACGGGGTGAAGTGTGGGTGGTTGGGTTTGTGGGGCATGGAGTGGGTTAGTGAGAGAAGTGGACGGGGTGAAGTGTGGGTGGTTGGGTTTGTGGTGCATGGAGCGGGTTAGTGAGAGAAGTGGACGGGGTGAAGTGTTGGTGGTTGGGTTTGTGGGGCATGGAGTGGGTTAGTGAGTGAGGTGGACGGGGTGAAGTGTGGGTGGTTGGGTTTGTGGTGCATGGAGCGGGTTAGTGAGTGAGGTGAACGGGGTGAAATGTGGGTGGTTGGGTTTGTGGTGCATGGAGTGGGTTAGTGAGTGAGGTGGACGGGGTGAAGTGTGGGTGGTTGGGTTTGTGGTGCATGGAGCGGGTTAGTGAGTGAGGTGAACGGGGTGAAATGTGGGTGGTTGGGTTTGTGGTGCATGGAGCGGGTTAGTGAGTGAGGTGGACAGGGTGAAGTGTGGGTGGTTGGGTTTGTGGTGCATGGAGTGGGTTAGTGAGTGCGGTGGACGGGGTGAAGTGTGGGTGGTTGGGTTTGTGGTGCATGGAGTGGGTTAGTGAGTGCGGTGGACGGGGTGAAGTGTGGGTGGTTGGGTTTGTGGTGCATGGAGTGGGTTAGTGAGTGAGGTGGACGGGGTGAAGTGTGGGTGGTTGGGTTTGTGGTGCATGGAGCGGGTTAGTGAGTGAGGTGGACGGGGTGAAGTGTGGGTGGTTGGGTTAGTGAGTGAGGTGGACGGGGTGAAGTGGGGGTGGTTGGGTTTGTGGTGCATGGAGTGGGTTAGTGAGTGAGGTGGACGGGGTGAAGTGTGGGTGGTTGGGTTTGTGGGGCATGGAGTGGGTTAGTGAGTGAGGTGGACGAGGTGAAGTGGGGGTGGTTGGGTTTGTGGTGCATGGAGTGGGTTAGTGAGTGAGGTGGACGGGGTGAAGTGTGGGTGGTTGGGTTTGTGGGGCATGGAGTGGGTTAGTGAGTGAGGTGGACGAGGTGAAGTGGGGGTGGTTGGGTTTGTGGTGCATGGAGTGGGTTAGTGAGTGAGGTGGACGGGGTGAAGTGTGGGTGGTTGGGTTTGTGGGGCATGGAGTGGGTTAGTGAGTGAGGTGGACGGGGTGAAGTGTGGGTGGGTGGGTTTGTGGTGCATGGAGTGGGTTAGTGAGTGAGGTGGACGGGGTGAAGTGTGGGTGGTTGGGTTTGTGGTGCATGGAGTGGGTTAGTGAGTGAGGTGGACGGGGTGAAGTGTGGGTGGGTGGGTTTGTGAGTGAGGTGGACGGGGTGAAGTGTGGGTGGTTGGGTTTGTGGTGGGTGTTAGTTTCGGCTTGAATCGGTGTAGAATGGGGTGATGAGTATGTGTGCGAGTGGGGTTATGTAGGGTACGAAGAGGCTAGGTTTGTGGTTTTGCTGTTTTCTTCCAGTTATCTGGATCATTGGCATATGTAGGATCTCGCACATGGGGAGGCCAAGGGGGGTGCCAAAGGGGGGTGTCAAAGGGGGCAAGCCTAGTTACCCATGCTACCAAGTAGCGGCACAAAGGAACAGGCGGGTAATGTTTACTGAAGCATATCACTGACTGGTGGACCATACATATGCTGGGGACTGATCTAACCAGGGTCGGCCAGTGGTATGTCATGAGAAGGCAACTACTGAAATTGCATTTGTACAGTTTGAACATTGCTAAAGAACTGGCATGAGAATTCTTTTTATTTTACGTTGCTGGTCAATAAATTATGTGAAAGAAACCGTAATAATAGGAATGTTGATGCAACTGTGTGTCACAATGTTGATGCAACTGTGTGTCACAATGTTGATGCAACTGTGCCTCACAATGTTGATGCAACTGTGCCTCCCAATGTTGATGCAACTGTGCCTCACAATGTTGATGCCACTGTGCCTCACAATGTTGATGCCACTGTGCCTCACAATGTTGATGCCACTGTGACTCACAATGTTGATGCAACTGTGCCTCACAATGTTGATGCCACTGTGTCTCACAATGTTGATGCAACTGTGCCTCACAATGTTGATGCAACTGTGCCTCACAATGTTGATGCCACTGTGCCTCACAATGCTGATGCAACTGTGCCTCACAACGTTGATGCCACTGTGCCTCACAATGTTGATGCCACTGTGCCTCACAATGTTGATGCCACTGTGCCTCACAATGTTGATGCCACTAGGCCTCACAATTACATCAGCAGAATCAGCTCAAACTGAGTAGTCAGGAGACGTGTGCAGAGGAGGGTGAACTGTGACGTCGTGTGAGGGCATGGTGGACTTGAGCAGCAGGAAAGCAGGGACACATAAACGGCAGGAAGGCATGGACTGTCGAGAGGTGCTGGGGCATAAGTAGTGTATGAACTGTGTTCGAGCGATTGGTGAATCATTATTGAGCGATATGTGAATCGTGTTCGAGTGATAATGTGAATCATTTTCATTGTTATTTCATCTTTACTAAAGTTATATTAAGATAAGATAAGATAAGACAACATTTATTGCCATGTGTAATCATTGCAGTAATACAATAGAAACATTGGAACATATAACAATGTTGGGTCGTACTATAACGTATACATGACAATACACTCACATGCAGCAAATGGTATGAAACAAACTAACTAACATCATGCACAGTAAATGCATTCTTAAGAATAAAATCTTGACCTTGACTCTGTTGGCACTTAACAACCTCACTTCGTGATTCCTGTTATATAAGTCCTATATAAAGCGAAAGACATAATTATCACTGTCAAGGCAAGATATGATTTAGGATTAAAATAAATAAATAAAAATAAAAAAAATAACTTGGATATAAAATATATAAAATAAATTAATTAGGTATACTTAGTGAAAGACAAGTCGGAATGTGGTATTTGTGTGTACTGTATTCACAGTGTAGCAATGTTTTGGTTATAAAAGTAATTATGTAATTTTATATGTATGCATTGTATTTAATATATATTCAATAATGTATATAAATTAAACACACATTAACTGGCTATTGTAGTTTCAATGGTAATATATATATATATATATATATATATATATATATATATATATATATATATATATATATATATATATATATATATATATATACACTAGACCATTGCACAACAGTGTCACATATATATTTTAAGTATTAAGTAAATCTTTGAGTTTATGCTTAAATTTTACAATGCTCGAAGTTCGGGCATGCGACCTTTTCCAGTTTTTGTGTCAATAAGGTACTCTTAGTAACCGTTATTAATTGCTATTTGTTGCTGTCCAATAATTTATAATAGTTTCATTACTTTGTCCCTCTGTTATGGTATATGGCCATGTCCGGCTGATTTGGAAAAAAAGGTAATTAGGCATATCAGTGATATCTCAGCTGCAGAATAAACTGAATGAGATCATAAGACTTGTCCCACATTCTCATTTTGAATGTTGAAATTTGTAAAATATCGAGTTTAAGGCTGAATTATTCTAAGATATAGGGAGGTCACTGTCAGGGTGGTCACTGCCAGGGTGGTCACTTCCAGGGTGGTCACTGCCAGGGTGGTCACTGCCAGGGTGGTCGTTGCCAGGGTGGTCACTGCCAGGGTGGTCACTGCTAGGGTGGTCACTGCCAGGGTGGTCACTGCCAGGGAGGTCACTGCCAGGGTGGTCACTGCGAGGGTGGTCGTTGCCAGGGTGGTCGCTGCCAGGGTGGTCACTGCCAGGGTGGTCACTGCTAGGGTGGTCACTGCCAGGGTGGTCACTGCCAGGGTGGTCGCTGCCAGGGTGGTCACTGCCAGGGTGGTCACTGCCAGGGTGGTCACTGCCAGGGTGGTCGCCAGTTAATAAGACGGGACCGAAAGAAACGTGATCACCTGAGTCATGAGAATCAACATGCATTGGATACACAGTCCCCAATGTTGAGAGCCAGGCTTTACCATGCCTTGTCCGGGTCTTGAACCAACAACTCTATAGCATGTAAGGCAGCTGTGCTAACCACTACACCATATCGCACCTCTCAATAATCTGTATGGTGTTGCAGGTCTGGTGGCCAGTGTGTTCTTACCTGAATTGTCATCAAGGTCCATGTCTGAGTCACTGGATGAGCTGTTGCCACTGTCTCCCGATGACGCACTCATCAACATGTCTCCTGGACTGTAAGGCTCTGTCAACAAAGTGATGTCTACAGAAGGCATCCATCAACAAAGTGACCTCTAGTGAATGTGTATGTCTACTGAATGCATCTGTCAACAAAGTGACCTCTAGTGAATGTATCTGTCAACAAAGTGACATCTAGTGAATGTGTCTGTCAACAAAATGATGTCTACAGAATGCATCCATCAACAAAGTGATATATAGTGAATGTGTATGTCTACTGAATGCATCTGTCAACAAAGTGACCTCTAGTGAATGCATATGTCAACAAAGTGACATCTAGTGAAAGTATATGTCAACAAAGTGACATCAAGTGAATGTCTCAGTCAAAAAAGTGACACCAAGTGTATGTCTCAGTCAAAAAAATTACATCAAGTGAATGTTTCTGTCAACAAAGTGACATCAAGTGAATGTCTCAGTCAAAAAAGTGACACCAAGTGAATGTCTCTGTCAACAAAGTGACATGTAGTGAATGTATCTGTCAACAAACTAAAGTCCAATGAATGTATCTATCAAGAAGTGACATATAGTGCATGAATCTGTCAATGAAGTGATATATAGTGCATGAATATGTCAACAAAGTGAGATCTAGTGAATGTCTCTTTCAACAAAGTGACATCTAGTGAATGTGTCTGTCAACAAAGTGGCATCTAGTGAGTGAATCTGTCAACAAAGTAACATCTAGTGAATGAATCTGTCAACAAAGTGACATCTAGTGAATGTGTCTGTCAAAAAAGTGACATTTAGTGAATGTCTGTCAACAAAGTTAAGTCCAATGAATGTCTCTTTCAACAAAATAACGTCTAGTGAATGCATCTGTCAACAAAGTGACATCTAGTGAATGTGTCTGTCAACAAAGTGATGTCTAGTGAATGCCTCTGTTAACAAAGTGGCGTTTAGTGAATGCCTCTGTCAACAAAGTGACGTCTATCTAGTGAATGCCTCTGTCAACAAAGTGATGTCTAGTGAATGTGTTTATCAACAAGGTGATGTCTTGTCAATGGGTCTGTCAACAAAGTGACATCTAGTGAATAGGTTTTTCAATAAAGTGACATCTAGTGAATAGGTTTTTCAATAAAGTGATGTCTAGTGAATGTCTCTGTCAACAAAGTGACACCTAGTGAAGGTGTCTGTCAACAAAGTGACACCTAGTGAATGTGTCTGTCAACAAAGTGACACCTAGTGGATGTGTCTGTCAGCAAAGTGACATCTAGTGAATGTCTCTGTCAATGAAGTGATGTCTAGTGACTGTCTCTGTCAACAAAGTGGCATCTAATGAATGTGTCTTTCAAAAAGGGGTCTATTCTGTCTTCTCCAGTCTCTCATTGGAAAGAAAAGGCCATTGTTTTTTTGATACAGATGGGCAGAGTCCCCTCTAGGAAAAACAGGTCTCTCTGCGTGCAGGCCAGGTCAGAGGTGGAGAGAATCCATCACATGACCAGACATGCAACAAATTATTCATCCATTCTTTCACCATGCACTACAAATGAGTTCTGTTCAATCACTACTAAACGAATTATGTTATAAACGTGTACATCGTGTTTCTATGATATACAAAAATAGCACAGAATAAGTACACAATATAAGTGTCATCTGGTGAATGATACTAACATCAAAGTGCCCTCTTGTGAATTATTCTAACAGTTCTAGAGGTTGACAGTGGCCAATTACAATTAATATAACTGAAAAATTGGGACACTGGTGTTAACATTTGTCGAAGGTATTTTATTATTAAACTATACTCTGGCACACAACAAACTTCTACCTACATAAATCAAGTAATTGCTACCTTTTTCCGCATCTGCCATGTGACAGTTCTGAAGCAGCTTGTTTTTGGGCGGAGGCGATGATTGAGAGGGGTTTGGTTCTTGGGGCGGGGGCGCCTCTTTCTTGGTTTTCTTCTTGCTGTTGTGTTTGTGATGCACCTCAACGGGGGTGACAGGCCGTGCCATCTGCTGCACCCTGCTGCTACCCTCGAGTCTGAACGCAAAAAAACATGGATGATTAATATTCCAACATATGCATGATTAATTCAGACGTGTGAAGTTTCTGCTATGGCGTTACAAAATCACAACAACAAAAATTATTGACCAAACAAAATGAATGTTAAGATTCAGCCTGCCAAGTTCAAAGGAACAAAAAAGTAAGAAAATAATTTTTTTAAATCGGAGTAGTCAGAAACTGGACTGATTATGAAAAACAGGGGGACATACGTCTGAAATGCAGGAGATTTCATCTCATGCAAATGGGAGGTAGGTAGGTAAAGGCATCCCCCAGGCATTACGCCTTAGGAGGCCATGATGGCTTATATGGCCAGTGCTTAAACCTGGTTTCTGCAGTTATACTGACTCTCCTGGATAGGACACTAGTCCATCGCAGGTACCTTCCAAACAGTGTTTGTACTCATTTGCAGCTGAGTAGACTGAGGCAAAGTAGGGTAGACGAAATTGCCAAAGCTTCGAAAACGAACCGTGCCCAGTTTGGGTTTGAACTCGCAACCCTCGAATTTAGAGTCCAACACCTTAACCACTAGGCCACCTACTTATAACCCGCCCTCCTGAGATATGTGTCAACCTTGTTTTTAAACATATTCACGCTGCTAGCAGTTACACAATCTGTAGACAATTTGTTCCATTCATTTATTGTCCTCTGTGAGAACGAGTGCTTCCTGATGTCCAATCTACATTGATCCATTACTAATTTTACCTTATGTCCTCTAGTTCTGCTATCCTTCTTGAGTGAGAAAAACATATTTCTATCAATATTTTCATACCCATTCAATATCTTAAAAACTTCAATCTGATCTCCTCTTAATCTCCTTGTCTCTAGAGTTGTTAAACCACATTCTTTCAGATGTTCTTCATAACTAAGGTCTCTAAGTTCTGGAATCATTTTAGTTGCTCTCCTTTGTATGCGTTCAAGCGTATCTATATCCTTCTTACGATATGGTCTCCATGCTTGTATACAGTATTCTAAATGAGGTCTAACTATTGCTTTATAAAGAGGTATAATTAACTTTTTTCCCTTGTATGTTATGTTTCTTCTAATCAATCCAAGAATTTTATTACCCTTTGAAGCTGCAATACCACACTGCTCTGAAACTTTCATATCAGCGCTTATTGTAACTCCTAAGTCCTTTTCTTTTACAGTAGTACCCAGAACAGTATCTCCCATTTTATAGTTTACATCCAAGTTCCCATGTCCTGTATGTAAGCATTTACATTTCCCAAAATTGAACAGCATCTGCCATTTCTCAGACCATTTCACTAATCTGTCTAGATCGTTTTGTAAATGTTGTTTATCACCATCAGTATTAACCTTTCTAAACAGTTTTGTGTCATCCGCAAATTTCAGTGCGTTACTTGTTATACTGTCATCCAAGTCATTGATATAAATTAAGAATAATATAGGTCCTAATACTGATCCTTGAGGTACCCCACTCAAAACCGATTTCCAATTTGAAACTTCTCCATCTACTACAACTCGTTGTCTTCTGTCAGTCAGCCATTGTTCTATCCAGTCAGTTATGCTATCCCCGATACCATGGGTTTTTAATTTAAGTAGTAATCTTTGCCAAAATAAAGGAGTATAAAGGAATTTTTTTTAAATAACGGTATGACCACTACGTCCAAGTTACATGCCTCGTCTTCTTCAGTTGTATCGTGTTTGTCAGTTTCTCTAGCGTCATCTCGCCTGTCGTGTGGTCAATGATGAGAACGCACTCCTTCTGACACGGCCGCTTGTTTCCCTTGTATACAGTGTGAGTGGTGCCCGCTCCCTGGAACAAGGTCAGTTCACCGTCATTACGCAGAAACTAGGTCAGTTCACCGTCCTTACGCAGATACAAGGTCAGTTCACCATCCTTACACAGAAACAAGGTCAGTTCACCGTCATTACACAGAAACCAGGTCAGTTCACCATCCTTACGCAAAACAAGGTCAGTTCACCTTCGTTACGCAGAAAAAAGGTCAGTTCACCTTCATTACGCAGAAACTAGGTCAGTTCACCGTCCTTACGCAGATACAAGATCAGTTCACCATCCTTACGCAGAAACAAGGTCAGTTCACCGTCATTACACAGAAACCAGGTCAGTTCACCATCCTTACGCAAAACAAGGTCAGTTCACCTTCGTTACGCAGAAAAAAGGTCAGTTCACCTTCATTACGCAGAAACAAGGTCAGTTCACCTTCATTACGCAGAAACAGGAAATCGCTGTAGTAATAGTAAACTTCTATAGAAGATTTAAGGTGGAAATGCAATTTGGAATAAATATGTCTTGAGTTTTTACGGAAGGTTAGTTATAGCTTCAAAGTGATGGGGAGTTCATTCCAAACCCTAGGAGCAGCTACAGAGAAAGCAGGTTTGCGTAAGTTAATCTTAATTAAGTAGATGATCTGAGTGTCCTAGGGATATTATGACTTGAGTGAGAATACTGCAGGTGTGCATGTGGACAGAGCAGATATTTCACCTCAACGTGTGGCACAGAAACGGTGACGGAGTTGCCTTGGCCAATCTCCACGATAGAGTTCTGAGACGTGTCGACTGAAGCGGGCTTGAAGTCATCTACAATCAAAGTGAAAACCTGCAGTCAATGCATGCCAAACAATTTATGCCTTAATGATAATATATGTATGCACATGCCTGTATCAGGGATGGATGCTACACTTATAGTATTGCCTATTCCAGTATTTGAAGCCGCACCTACAATTGTTTATGTAACCAAAGTGAAGAAGATGATGCCAACAATACAGTATGTGAAGGAGAATGAGTGTACCAATTGAATGACTTTCCTTATTAATGTCAATAAAGTAATGACACCGACACAGTCTGACAGCCAAGCTCGAATGTTGGATCATAAAAGATACATGTTCCGGTTTTTGCGGATCTACAGAAATATATTCGCCAAAATTCATATTCACTTGGGGGCACAATTGTCTGGTGATTAGAATTTAGAACACTGGACTGTCAATCAAGAGGAACTGCCGTTTCGAAACTTTGGCAATTTCATTAGCTCCACATTACCTGTGTCTTTTGGAAGAGCTGACACTAAAAAACAGTGGTCCTTTTTTTCTAGTGTCTATGCCATGAGAAGAATAAGATCCCACACATTACATGGAAGGGTGTTGGATGTTACGACCCGGGTTGGGGTCATGGGCAGAACCAACTATTTTCATAACAAGTGAACCGTGAAGTGTTCTCGCTCGCATTGGCCGAATCAACCGTGTATGCAACCGGTGCCAACGGGCACCGTGGGCCAAAATTACTATAGTATTCTAACTGGGAAGTTTCGACTTGACTGTTTGCGACTTGTGTGTTGTAACTGGGAAATGTTATATGCTAAATTGTTAGCGTTTTAGAATCTTCAAAAACATACAGATACGTTAAGAACTAAATAGTTTTTTTATTAAAAACTAATTTAAAACTTGACATTATGTAGTCAGTTGATTTAATCATCAAATTAAACCGATAATCAATAACAGCATTTTAATGCATAGATCAGGGTTCGGCAACCTTTTTGAACGGAGGGCCAAATTAGTTACTTGGAATAGGTCAGCGGGCCACACATACACGCACGCACATGGAAGCACGCACGCACGCCATGGAAGCACGCTCGCACGCGCGCACATAAGGATATTATCTTTCTTGTAACACGTACAATACATAGATATATACACATATACATATATATATATTTATATATATATATATATATATATATATATATATATATACATACATATACACACACATATATAAATATATATATAAATATAAATATATATATATATATATATATATATATATATATATATATATATATGCATGCAACATACATACGTTGCTGTTGTAAATAAGTCTGATTTTGAACAACAGTTTGATGGTCACTATGCTGTTCAAAACCACACATTATTCATGTTACGTGTTCTTGGCATGCCGCTGATGCCATGTTGACCCGTGTGACACTGACACCTGATGCTAGAGATGTTGATGCTAGAGTTGCTGCGCCACCAAGTGTCCCACATCTGGCTGCAGACTTGACACTGCGAGCCTCATCTCGTCATCCAAGTGTCCGTCTGTTAGATGCGTTCATAGCTTGCATTACACGAAGTTCATCTTCATTCACTCCCTGTTGCGAGCCCTGAGATTGTCAATCGGTCAGCAAACTCCCGTCTCAGCAGCTCAATGAATGCTACGAAGGCCTACATGTCCGGAGTAGCTAGTTTGTTTTCTATGAGTGTCGGGAAATAATTTGCATCCCGCAGTCAGGGCTGGGTCCAATTACACAAAATTATATCAATTACAATTACATTACATTTTTTATTTCAATTACAATTACAATTACAGTCATAATTTTCTAAATCAATTACAATTATAATTACACTGTTTCAATTTCAATTACAATTACGTTGTGCGGAACCAAATATATTCAGCATTTGTTAATTATGTATTTTTGTGCGTTTTGCTTAATTTCAATATTTTTTACACAATTGATAAACAAATATAACGGTAATGTTTGTACATTTTGTTGAATTGTGACTTTGAATTATACTAAATAAAAAGATAGCTGTTTAAAACATATTTTTATTATATAAAAATACAATGCAATATCCAGACATAATCCTACAGGACATATTCCAATGCAGACATTTATCCGTGCGCATTTCTTAAATTTTTCGTTGGAAAATACTAATAATAGGGTTTGATGTGTTTACTTTGAGATTGTAGCTCCTGCTCTAAGCTGACATTCTTAATTGGTCTGCCCTTTGCTTTGTGTGAGTTGGGAATGGGAAGAGAGGCCATATAAATGGTCATTGCCACCTGACCTGTCTCCAACCCACCACAACACAAGGGGTGTAATTGGCTTGCTAACTCTGCAATGTTTCACTGAATGTCTGTGCATTGTTTATTGCTTCCTGGCTGTTACCAACTTACTGAAAAGGCTAATTGCTAAGGCTACCCACCACTAGCGCCACTGACCAGTACCCACCAGACAGTGAATACTGAGACTTAAATATAAATATATAAGCAGGTGTTATTATTAGTCTTGATTTTCAACTCATGTGAGACTTAAATTATATTTTTATTGACAATTCGTTCAGGTAGTTTGTGATATGAAACGTACTGTAATTGATTGTAATTGATTGCAATTGAAATAAAATTTCAATTATACAAAATATAACAATTACAATTACAATTACAGCAACATTTTGAAACCATAATCAATTACAATTACAATTACACGATTTTGCTGTAATCAATTACAATTACAATTACATAATTGGACCCAGCCCTGCCCGCAGTTGTGTTTCCCACAATCGAAACCTGGTCTCGAAAGCGGAGACAAACTGGCACAGTTCATTGATTAGTTGTTCTCTTCTCTGGAGTTGGGCGTTCAGCAGAGTAAGGTGCTCCGTGACGCAGACTAAAATGCAAAATCGCAGATCCATAAGGGGTCAGTGAATGCCGGTACTTCTGCACCCTTCTTCTCCATGAATATGCTAATCTCATGTCTCAGCTCGTACGCGTGGCACAGCATGGCAGCCCAACCTAGTCTCATGTCTCAGCTTGTACACGTGGCACAGCATGGCAACCCAACCTAGTCTCATGTCTCAGCTTCGTACACGTGGCACAGCATGGCAACCCAACCTAGTCTCATGTCTCAGCTCATACACGTGGCACAGCATGGCAACCCAACCTAGTCTCAAGTCTCAGCTTGTACACGTGGCACAGCATGGCAACCCAACCTAGTCTCAAGTCTCAGCTCGTACACGTGGCACAGCATGGCAACCCAACCTAGTTTCATGTCTTAGCTCGTACACGTGGCACAGCATGGCAACCCAACCTAATCTCATGTCTCAGCTCGTACACGTGGCACAGCATGGCACCCCAACCTAATCTCATGTCTCAGCTCGTACATGTGGCACAGCATGGCACCCCAACCTAATCGCATGTCTCAGCTCGTACACGTGGCACAGCATGGCAACCCAACCTAATCTCATGTCTCAGCTCGTACACGTGGCACAGCATGGCAACCCAACCTAATATCATGTCTCAGCTCGTACACGTGGCACAGCATGGCACCCCAACCTAATCTCATGTCTCAGCTCATACATGTGACACAGCATGGCAACCCAACCTGGCCAGGACATTTCGGTTTAGTGCAGGAATTGTTAATGTTGAACATTCATCTCGGACGGAAAGTGCTGGAACTGCACGTGATTTAACGAGTGTTGACGAGTGTTATTCAAAACAACACAGTATCACTCAAACACAAAAAGATAAAACATTCATGTCTGCATGTGGGCAAAAGTGAATTAATTAAAGTTTTAAGGAAGTGAGAAATGTTTGATATGTTCATCGCGTGGAAATGGTATTACCGAGTTGCATTATGTGATATGTCTCGCCTAGACGTCTCGTCTAGAATTTAGTCTAGACAAGACGTACTATTTTTTATTTTATATATCAATATTGCGGGCGCGGACCGCGCCATGCATAATCTCGCTATCAGTCCGCGGGCCGCATGAAATAGCTCTGCGGGCCGCAGGTTGCCGACCCCTGGCATAGATAATACCAAATATACCAAAGTATTAACATATACAAAAACAATTTTATAATGATATTAGCTAAGTCAATTAATAGTATTCTCTAAACAAATTTACTACATAATATTATATGTAATAAATAAAAAATATTATATGTAACATATAACATCATTATAATATAAAAAATCAGGTCATGGAATTGTCAGATGCCTAATCAAGCTATATACATTTCCAAACTTTGCTGATAGTAGCCAATATGGTGATAACCTTAAATTGACAGTGTCTGAAATAAAAAAGAACTGGTCCAGATTTTTTTTTTTACCTGGCCTAGTTCCATTTTGAACTGGCCCATGTGAGTTTGAACTGTATAATGTATAAATTATAAGCATACATAATAAAGCAAAGTTCTTGTGCGTAAAACTAAAACAGACACTGCTTTAAATTAGAATAAATAATAATTTAATAAATATAAACCAGGGTTCGGCAACCTTTTTGAACGGAGGGCCAAATTAGTTACTTGGAATAGGTCAGCGGGCCACACATACACGCACGCACATGCAAGCACGCACGCACGCACGCACGAGCGCACATAAGGATATTATCTTTCTTGTAACACATACAATATATATCTATATATATATATATATATATATATATATATATATATGTGTGTGTGTGTGTGTGTGTGTGTGTATGCATGCAACATACATACGTTGCTGTCGTAAATAGGTCTCATTTTGACCAATAGTTCGATGGTCACTATGCTGTTCAAAAACACACTTTATTCATGTTACGTGTTCTTGTCATGCAGCTGATGCCATGTTGGCCCGTGTGCCACTGACGCCTGATGCTAGAGATGCCGCTGCACCACCAAGTGTCCCACATCTGGCTGCAGACTTGACACTGCGAGCCTCAGCACGTCATCCAAATGTCCATCTGTTAGATGCATTCATGGCTTCCATTATACAAAGTTCGTCTTCATTTTTCACTCCCTGTTGCGAGCCCTGAGACTTGTCAATCGGTCAGCAAACTCCCATCTCAGCATCTCAATGAATGCTACGAAGGCCTACGTGTCCGGAGTGGCTGGTTTGTTTTCTATGAGCGTCAGGAAGTAATTTGCGTCCCGCAGTTGTGTCTCCCACAATCGAAACCTGGTATCGAAAGCGGAGACAAACGGGCAGAGTTCATTGATTAGTTGTTCTAAAAATGCAAAATCGCACATCAATAAGGGGTCAGTGAATGCCGGTACTTCTCCACCCTTCTTCTCCATGAATACACTAATCTCATGTCTCAGCTCGTACACGTGGCACTGCATGGCAATTCCTGCACTTCGCTTTAGTGCAGGAATTGTTAATATTGTACATTCATCTGGGACGGAAGGTGCTGGAACTGCCAGTGATTTAACGAGTGTTGACGAGTGTTATTCAAAACAACACAGTATCACTCAAACACAAGATAGAAAATTCATGTCTGCATGTGGGCAAAACTTAATTAATTAAAGTTTTAAAGAAATGAGAAATGTATGATATGTTCATCGCGTGGAAATGGTATTACCGGGTTGCATTATGTGACATGTCTCGCCTAGACGTCTCGTCTAGAATTTAGTCTAGACCATTTTTGATTTTATACATCAATATTGCGGGCACGGGCCGCGCCATGCATAATCTCGCTATCAGTCCGCGGACCACATGAAATAGCTCTGCGGGCTGCACTTGGCCCGCGGGCCGCAGGTTGCCAACCCCTGATATAAACCATACTAAATATTGTCGTTCATGTCTTAAAACTAACATTTATTCAGCTGGGGCTGGGCATACATTGTCATTGATGCCGTTCTCGATTCACTTCAAATCGAAGCCTACAAAGTTCACTTTCACAGTCAAATATCACATTTATCAGAATTCTTGGCACATTATGTTGTATTATCAGATTCTCTGCCTCCCTAGTATCACCACGTTGAAATAAATTGGTGTAATATCCTTTCAAAAATGTTCAAAGTACAAGATTCTCGCAACTTTGCCTGCCATATTTGCTTTGGTGTTTCCTGGTATTCCCCAAGATACTGACGTCATTACATATGATTCATCCAATAGGCATTCATGTAACAAATACCAGGGATTTCCCTTGCATTTACAGACTTCGCCTTTGCAGTGATCTGTCGCTGACAAGGAAGAAGTAGTTTGTCACAACTGTATTTTATATTGAATTAGCATATATTAGTAAGTACTGTAAAATGTATCACTAATATAGTCCGACCCAGCCTGGGCTGCCAAGATGAATTGGTGGGGCGGGACCGATAACTTGTGCATTTTGGCTTTCAAAATCGGGCCGTTGGCCGAAAGGACTATTCTTAGAATTCGCCGTTTTTAATTCCACTGCTATCATGGGCCGAATAGACCGTAGCATCTGGGACCCACATGGAAAACACTGGTCGTAGCCATGCCCAAGGCCAAGGCCAGGGCAAGACCAAGTCAAGTGGTGGTTTCTATATCTAACCCACCAATCTAGGATGTATGGTGCGAACGCACCCTGAACGAAGCCATCTACAAAAAGATGGCGTGCCAGGAATGAAACTCAAATAAACTTACATCGCACGGAGTGAAACGCAACAGGCGCATTGTGGTCAAAGCTGCCACCCAGCTTCAGCTCATGAACCTTCTCGTCCAAATCCATCTCGACCCTTATAAGTTGTTTTGACAGTTTTACCAATTTCTCGTATAAAATATCACAACTGCAAACACATTACGTAAACACTAACACATCCTATAAACATAGGTTGTTGGCACGGCCGTACAGACAAGTGCAAACGAAAAATATTGCTACTTTCTGTCACGATTTTTTTAGTTTTCACGAAACCGGATGCGGTTCTAAAAACAGCAAAATAACGTGATGTGTAATGTGAGTCTACCAGATGTTCCATAACTATACTCCTTTTCGAAAAGTTCCGAGCACTGATTTCTAGAAATACTTTTTTATTATTGAGATCAGTGGTTTCAAAATGTTCCGCACATAACCTCATAATTTAACGTTTATTCAATTATGCTTGATCATTTAGCAATCAGTAATATTCAAAAATACATTCAAGAAAATACAGCGTGTGACGACAAACAAGAAACTATACAGCCCTGGCCTGGGTATGTGTACAAGGACCGTAATCCTATGCAATGAATGACAAGCAAGAATTACCGCATACAATGACACATCAGAACATAACACCAAACATGCAAGTTCTCTCATGAACAAACAAATGTATATTGATTGTAATGACTTCCAAATACTTAATTTCAACCAAATGAGTTTCGGACAATTCTAGAAATCGATGTGATCGATCATGTGAATAGTCAGATTTTTGTTTTTATCTGTTGAACTGCCTCAAGTAACGAACTGTTTGCACTTTTGACAGCACTGAAGTCCGACAAAATGTTATCAAGATTAATTCGACGCATGATGTCCCACTCCGTACTGAGCATAGTCAAACAAACCAGTCTCGTCTGGCTCATTGTGGATCGGTGTTCATCCACGATCAGTTTCAACATAAAAAATACTTCTCTCCGCGACAGTTAGCCTACTAATCATAGTCATAGTATATAAAAATATAGACATAGTCACTCGCTCGCTCGCGATTTCACATTTTCTTGCGAGTGCGTTAACCACTACCGAGAACGGCTCATCAAAATGGCGACTCGTAAACACATTAAAAACGACGACAAAAGATGAAAACTACGGAAGTGAGAGGAAAAGGATGTTTCCCGCTTTTCATAGGTCATTTCCAGCTTTTTCATAAGCACTTTCCCTATAGAAACTATAGAACGATACGCGTCACTCAGCAACAGATCATTAGCAGTGACGCCTCCGTGGCCTAATGGATAAGGCACCGGCCTCCTAAGCCGGGGATTGCGGGTTCGAATCCCGTCGGAGGTGCGTTGAAATTTTTCGATTTACGTTAATAATTTTGTGTTAAAATTTGCATTGTGTTACTCATAACTAGTAAGCTACAACGGATGTAAGTTAGATAACTAACTTCTAATATTAATAAAAAAAGTTATAGCAACGACGTGACTTAACTATAGCCTTGTCTTGACTGAGGGCGCATAGCCTTAAATTGTATCTATTTACGGGGTGGGCTAAAACTTTGGATTACACTGAAACAACTTACTAGAAAACTTTAGTTGCTCCTAGTGAATAATATTTATAGTATGCACCAGCCGTGTATGCGTAGTGCAAAAAGAGAACGAGAAAATTAGACATGCCTACTTTTGTAAGAACTTATACTGAGTAAAAAATGGCATATTAAGAATATCTTTTTATTTATTGTAACTCCTGGGCCACATTTAAAATATACTTGTCAAGTGATGTAATACTATTCAGGCATATGTTAACGAAAACAAATTAAACAGCCTCACGCGATTTGGCACAACGCCACCTTGAATCGACGTGACCGTGACGGGGGTAATTGGTTTAAACATTTTCACCGCGTTTAGTTGACCCTATTGCAACCTATGCTATAAGTGGGCGCACAAGACAAGTTGCGCGCGCAAGCACGCCGCATGCACGCACGCAAGCACGCACGCAATGTTCAACACGAGTGTTGAGCACGCCTACAAAAAGTGGACTGAATGTAAAATGGAGTTTCTGGGAGTAGACAGGCATTTTTTATTAGGCCTGATACAACTGTCCTACTTCTTTACTAAAACACGCACGCACGCACGCACGCACGCACGCACGCACGCACGCACGCACGCACGCACGCATTCGCGCACGATTATATACCGTGGGAGACGCATACTTTAGTTATTGAGGCAATCATATCAATGGTTAGTTAGTTGGTTGGTTAATTAGTTAGTTAGTTAATTAGTTAGTTAGATAGTTACCCCCATATATGGTAGTTGATTTGTTCGTTAGTTAGTTAGTTAGTTAGTTGCTGTGCTAATTGTTAGCTGCATGTTGTTGTTTCTTTGGAAAGTAATAGTGGCATTGGGAAATATTTATATTTTTGTTCGTTAGGCGTACACATTTTCTTATATACACATTGGAGCAGGACACAGATATGCGTGTCATCTTTTCCTTAATGTTAAATTTCGTCATCAAACTTCATTTGCAACTTAAAAGCGAAAAAGGCACACAAAGTTCATTTTTCGTTTTCAAATTTGACGTAAGAAAAACGAATACAAATTGTTATGCACTGTTTTTGTAGTATACGTTAGAAAAAATAACATAAATTAAGATACAACAAACCGTTTTTTCGTTTTCACTGCACCAGAACTGAAAAACGAAAAGCGACTGCAGCGCCACTCGTTTTTCGTTCTGGCATCTGTTTCGTTGTTGTGGTAAGCGGCCAAACACATAAGAATAAAATGTATATGCTCATAACATAACATAACATAACATGTATAGTATATATGTAATGTGTTTGCGTGCGTGCATATTTTTGTATGTGCTAAGCGGCCACATACACGTTCACATGCACATAACATACACTTGAATACGCACGCACGCACACACGTACGCACGCACGCACGCACACACATACGCACGCACGCACGCACGCACGCACGCACGCACGCACGCACACACACACACACACACACATTCATACATAGATTAATACACATGGCATGGCATACATGCATACATGATGCGTGTGCATACTAGTGTCCTGCGCTGCGGGCCGGGCCGGGCTTGGCCACAAAGCCCGGCCCTGCCGGGCCGGGCCTCTACATAATTTCGCGGGCCGGGCCAGGCCTGGGGCCAGGGCCTACATACTGCGGGCCCGGGCCGGGCCTGGGCTGAAAATAATTTAAACACATCGGGCTTGGGCCGGGTCTGGGCCTAGACATAATAAAAATATTCATACAAAACACCGATTATTAATTTATTTTTTAAAGAAAAACTGATTATAAATTGTAATTCCGGTTAATGAATGCTTATAATTATTTCTTTAGTATTATATAGTTGCAAATTGAGACCTTGCATGGAATCTAATGGCCCCATAAGTTCACTTGGCTGGAATTGACAGGATACGTAATGTTTAGGAAAGATCGAATAGGAAGAAGGGGCGGGGGAGTTATTTTATATGTTAAAGAATCTATTCAGGCTTATGAAATAAAACTAGAAAGGGAAGCAGATTGCGATGAAGCTGTTTGGTGCAAAATTGTTTCAGGAAATTCAAAATTAACTATTGGATTAGTTTACCGTAAGTCCAAACATAAACGAAGAGGACAACACAAAAAAAAAAAAACGCTATAAAGGAAGTTAGTAAAGGGGAATGTATCATAATGGGAGATTTTAACCATGGACACATACAATGGAATTCTCTAGAGAGCACAGGGATTGAGGATCAACAATTTCTATGTTTAATCCAGGATAGCTTTCTTACTCAGCACGTACTAGAACCAACCAGGGGAGAAAATGTATTATATATAGTTTTGTCATCACAAAAAGAATCAGTGGACAATGTAAAAATATTTGAACCATTGGGTAATAGTGACCATAATCAAATACATTTTGACATCAATGTAAAATCAGAAAGTAAAAATAAGAAAACGTATAGGAGAAACTTCCACAAAGGTAACTACAAAGATATGAGGAAATACTTAGCACAGCTAGATTGGAATAACATGCTGATGAATGAGACCGCAATTGAATGTTGGAATATTCTAAAATATGAAATTGAGACTATCATCGATAAATTTGTTCCCTTCCGAAAACAAGGAAAGCGGTGTAGAAAGAAACACTTGTCAAAAGAGGCTATTAGAAAAATAATGCTAAAACAAACTATGTGGAGGGTTTATAGGCGTACCAGAAAGGAAGAAGACTATGCAAAATACAAAGAGGCACTTAATGCAGCTACAACTGAAATCAGACAATCTAAAAGAAGCTATGAGCAAAAACTGCCATGTAACATAAAAAATGACAGCAAGAGTTTTTATGCATATGTCAGGAGTAAACAAAACGTACAAGACAAGGTTGGACCTCTAGAAGACAGTGCTGGAAATATAATATCACAGGGGTTTTTAATGGCGGGAGACCTAAATGGTTACTTCAGTTCAGTGTTTACCAAAGAAGATATTAGTTCATTACCAGTTGCTGATGCTAAATTTCAGGGGGCTAAATCTGAATATTTAGGACCGTTAGTTGTAACTCCAGAATTGGTAGCTAAGAAAATAAAGGCAATGAAGGATAACAAATCACCGGGAGTGGATGGGATTCCTCCAAAATTACTAATGGAAACAGTAGATCAAATCAGAATACCACTTGCAAGAGTACTCAACTTGTCATTAAAAGAGGGAGTTGTTCCGTTTGAATGGAAAGAAGCAAACATCATACCATTATTTAAAAAGGGTTCGAGAAATAAGTCAGAGAATTACAGACCAGTGAGTTTAACGTCAGTGATTTGTAAATTATTAGAAAGGTTAATTAAAGACCATATGGTGGACTTCCTCGTTAAGCATAAATTATTAAATTCATCTCAACATGGATTCCTTAAAGTGGGGTCATGCTTAACAAATATGTTATGTTTTTTGGAAGAAATCACTAAGTGGATAGACGTGGGATCGCCAGTAGATATTATCTACTTAGATTTTCAGAAAGCTTTTGACAAAGTGCCACATCAAAGATTGCTACTTAAATTAAAAGCCCATGGTATCGGGGATAGCATAACTGGCTGGATAGAACAATGGCTGACTGACAGAAGACAACGAGTTGTAGTAGATGGAGAAGTTTCAAATTGGAAATCGGTTTTGAGTGGGGTACCTCAAGGATCAGTATTAGGAACTATATTATTCTTAATTTATATCAATGACTTGGACGACAGTATAACAAGTAACGTACTGAAATTTGCGGATGACACAAAACTGTTTAGAAAGGTTAATACTGATGGTGATAAACAACATTTACAAAACGATCTAGACAGATTAGTGAAATGGTCTGAGAAATGGCAGACGCTGTTCAATTTTGGGAAATGTAAATGCCTACATACAGGACATGGGAACTTGAATGTAAACTATAAAATGGGAGATACTGTTCTGGGTACTACTGTAAAAGAAAAGGACTTAGGAGTTACAATAAGCGCTGATATGAAAGTTTCAGAGCAGTGTGGTATTGCAGCTTCAAAGGGTAATCAAATTCTTGGATTGATTAGAAGAACCAGGTAACCCGAAGAAACATAACATACAAGGGAAAAAAGTTAATTATACCTCTTTATAAAGCAATAGTTAGACCTCATTTAGAATACTGTATACAAGCATGGAGACCATATCGTAAGAAGGATATAGATACGCTTGAACGCATACAAAGGAGAGCAACTAAAATGATTCCAGAACTTAGAGACCTTAGTTATGAAGAACGCCTGAAAGAATGTGGTTTAACAACAACTCTAGAGACAAGGAGGTTAAGAGGAGATTAGATTTTAAGTTTTTAAGATATTGAATGGGTATGAAAATATTGATAGAAATATGTTTTTCTCACTCAAGAAAGATAGAAGAAATAGAGGACATGAGGTAAAATTAGTAAAGGATTAGTGTAGATTGCATACCAGGAAGTACTCGTTCTCACAGAGGACAATAAATGAATGGAACAAATTGTCTACAGATTGTGTAACTGCTAGCAGCGTGAATATGTTTAAAAACGAGGTTGACACATACCTCAGGAGGGCGGATTATAAGTAGGTGAACATTGTTGGACTCTCCATAAGCCAATGGCTTCCTTGTCCACTTGCCATCTGGGCCTTTGGCTTGGATGGCAAATCTTGTTAAATCTTGTTAAGTAGCCAGACCCAAATGTTTACTTTAGAAATATTTGCAGAGGCAATCAAGCCATGATTAACCATCAAGTTATCACCCTTTGACCCTACCAGTGGACATTCTATTGTCTAGGTCTTCCCTCCAAACATTGCCCACCTTAATGACCTGCCCACTGCCCAAGTGCCCACTAAGGCCACTAGCCCACTTACCCAGTACCCAACGCAGTTGGTAATTGGTATTTCTCCCTAGTCCTAATTCATTCACACTTGTACTAATTCACACATGTCTGATCCTGTCTGTTTCAGGCTAGTGAATGCTGGGTGTCTGTGCCAGTGGGTGACATTTAATGGAAATATCATATTAAATTATGTTAACTTTGTTGAGCTAATTCAATTAACAATAAAAATTGGGGTTATGGCTTGCATATGGGTTAAGTCAGGGTTAGATAAACAAATTTCCTACCCTAACCATAAGCCAATACATTAAAGCCAAATATAACAATTGTTATCATATTTAATAGTAATGACACTAGGAAGTTTTTCGTTATTTTTCTTCAGGATATTCGTAAGTTTAAAGAAGTTGGTGGTGCTGGATTTTTAGAACTCATCCAGCACACTATGGACCTTCAGCATAAGAGTAGTATTCCACTAAGAGCTAAGGATATTATGCCCCATCCCATATATATATATATATATATATATATATATATATATATATATATATATATATATATATATATATATATATATATATATATATATATATATATATATATATATATATATATATATATATATATATATATATTATTTAATAAAACAATAAGTCTGTTTTACAGTTTATTTGTTTTTCGTCTTTGTTATAAGATTATAGGTTTATTTTCTCTAAACTAAGCGGGCCGCGGGCTTGCGGGCCGCTGGCTTACCCAATAAGTCTGTTTTACAGTTTATTTGTTTTTCGTCTTTGTTATAAGATTATAGGCTTATTTTCTCTAAACTAAGCGGGCCGCGGGCTTGCGGGCCACTGGCTTACCCATCTTTGGCCCGCGGGTATGGGCCGGGCCTGGGCCTGAAACTTGCGGGCTGGGCCAGGCCGGGCCGGGCCTGGGCCAAACATTCACGGTCTGGGTCGGGCCTGGGCCTAAATTCTAGTTTGCGGGCCTGGACCGGGCCGGGCTTGAAACATTATTGAGGGCCTGGGCCTGGCCTGGACTCTAACTGCTAATTGCGGACCGGGCTTGGGATCAAATTCTAGGCCCGCGCAGGGCACTAGTGCATACCTACGCACACAAACGCATGTACGCTCGCACGTACGCATGTAGGCTATAACGTTATGTAAGCTATGCCGTGTGTGCCTTTATTTGTGTTTTCGATGTGATGCAGTGAAAACGGTAAAACGGTAAAACGGTAAAACGGTTTGATGTATCTTTATGTTGTTTTTCTAACTTATATTAGAAAAAACGGTTATAACTGTTAATATTCGTTTTTTTTTGTTTTCTTATGGCAAATTTGGAAACGGAAAACGAAGATTATGTGCCTTTTTCGTTTCCACGTAAAACATATAATAATAATAATAATAAAGAAGGCACATACACGCACCAATAAACCTATCAAACGATATGTTAATACCACCCGTCTCCAGCACCCGTCTCCAGCACCCGTCTCCAGCACCCGTCTCCAGCACCCGTCTCCAGCACCGGTCTCCACCATCCGTCTCCAACACCCGTATCCAGCACCCGTCTCCACCATCCGTCTCCAGCACCCGTCTCCACCACCCGTCTCCAGCACCCGTCTCGACCATCCGTCTCCAACACCCGTCTACAGCACCCGTCTCCACCATCCGTCTCCAGCACCCGTCTCCAGCACCGGTCTCCACCATCCGTCTCCAACACCCGTATCCAGCACCCGTCTCCACCATCCGTCTCCACCACCCGTCTACAGCACCCGTCTCCACCATCCGTCTCCAGCACCCGTCTGCACCACCACCCGTCTACAGCACCCGTCTCCACCACCCGTCTCCACCATCCGTCTCCATCACCCGTCTCCACCATCCGTCTCCACCACCCGTCTCCATCACCCGTCTCCACCACCCGTCTCCACCATCCGTCTCCATCACCCGTCTACAGCACCCGTCTCCACCATCCGTCTCCACCACCCGTCTACAGCACCCGTCTCCATCACCCGTCTCCACCACCCGTCTCCATCACCCGTCTCCATCACCCGTCTCCATCACCCGTCTCCACCATCCGTCTCCACCACCCGTCTCCATCACCCGTCTCCATCACCCGTCTCCACCACCCGTCTACAGCACCCGTCTCCATCACCCGTCTCCACCACCCGTCTACAGCACCCGTCTCCATCACCCGTCTCCAGCACCCGTCTACAGCACCCGTCTACAGCACCCGTCTCCACCATCCGTCTCCAGCACCCGTCTGCACCACCCGTCTCCAGCACCCGTCTACAGCACCCATCTACAGCACCCGTCTACAGCACCCGTCTCCACCATCCGTCTACAGCACCCGTCTATCCAGCACCCGTCTACAGCACCCGTCTACAGCACCCGTCTCCACCATCCGTCTACAGCACCCGTCTCCACCAGCCGTCTCCAGCACCCGTCTCCACCACCCGTCTACAGCACCCGTCTACAGCACCCGTCTCCACCATCCGTCTCCAGCACCCGTCTGCACCACCCGTCTCCAGCACCCGTCTACAGCACCCGTCTACAGCACCCGTCTCCACCATCCGTCTCCAGCACCCGTCTACAGCACCCGTCTCCACCATCCGTCTCCATCACCCGTCTGCACCACCCGTCTCCACCACCCGTCTCTAGCACCCGTCTCCACCACCCGTCACAAGCACCAGTCTCCACCACCCGACTCAAGCAACCGTCTCCAGCACCCGTCTCCACCATCCGTCTCAAGCACCCGTCTCCACCACCCGTCTCCAGCATCCGTTTCCAACAACCGTCACCACCACCCGTCTCCAACACCCGTGTCCACCACCCGTCTCCAGCACCCGTCTCCAGCACCGGTCTCCACCATCCGTCTCCAACACTCATCTTCAGCACCCGTCTCCAGCACCCGTCTCTACCACCCGTCTCCACCACCCGTCTCCACCATCCGTCTCCAGCATTCGTTTCCACCAACCGTCACCACCACCCGTCTCCAACACCCGTCTCCACCACCCGTCTCCAGCACCCGTCTCCACCACCCGTATCCAGCACCCGTCTCCCCCACCCGTCTCCCCACTCGTCTCCACTCCACTTTGCTGCGCGCCTTCCATTCGTTCCGCGTGTATTTAGGGGGTGTTGGACCATGCTCCCGTTGGCTTATATGTTTTCCGTTGCGCGAGTGCATGGTAGAATGGGTGATAAGTTTGGTCTTCCTCTTGCAAGATACGCCACTGTACTGTACAGGGCTTACTGTTTATGTTGTTTTGTGACTTCATTACCAGGATTCATATGGGGAACATGGATTTACTGTAAAGACGTGTCTAAAACGTTAGGCGCAGTACGCCCATAGACATAAATAGAACACCCGTTAGTTTATAGGGGGGTGATTAATAATGTAACTCTATGAGTACGCCCTGCACCATTACTCGCGTACGTACCCACCAATAAAGCTCGGCTTGTTTTGACGTAGTCTACGGCTGATGTTTGACGTGAGACGTGCGTCATCCTCATTCACGCAGATATCTTACAAAGAAACCTTGTTGGCGGTCTGTCTGCTTCCGTGACCTAATGGATACGGCACCGGTCTTTTAGGCCGGGGATTGCCGGTTCGATTCCCGTCGGAAGTGTACTGATGTTTTGTCACCGCTCCTAAAACTAGAAGAGATTGGATGTCACTCTGTAGTTTATACATTGAAGAAACTCTATAGTAGTAGTATCGGCGTCAAAGTTGCAAGGCGAAAATATGTGTATTGTCGTAATAAGAAACAGGTCTCAACGTAGTCATGTTCACTGTTTAAGCTTGTTGAACTAACTGTCAAATATGGGTACCTTGGTAGGTATGTGACGATCATATGACGATCATACGGTTACTACATTAACATGATTTAACAAGATTGCCACCCAAGGAAAAATTCCCATTCATATGGCAAGTGGACAAGTCAACAAATGAACAAGTGGACAAGTCAACAAATGAACAAGTGGACAAGTCAACAAATGAACAAATGGACAAGTCAACAAATGGACAAGTCAACAAATGGACAAGTGGACAAGTCAACAAATGAACAAGTGGACAAGTCAACAAATGAACAAGTGAACAAGTGGACAAGTGAACAAATGAACAAGTGGACAAGTGGACAAGTGGACATGTCAACAAATGAACAAATGAACACGCACGCACGCACGCACGCACGCACGCACGCACGCACGCACGCACGCACGCACGCACGCACGCACGCACGCACGCACGCACGCACGCACGCACGCACGCACACACGCACACACACACACACACACACACACACACACACACACACACATCATCGGCTGTCGGTCGTGGTCAAAGAAGACAATCGGGTAGCCGTGGGGTGTCTGTGTCGGGTGTGCAAGGCGAGACCAGCGTTGGTGCGGAATACACGCTTGAAGTGCTATCAGGTCCAATGATAAGTGGTGTCTGTGCTGGAAGGGTGGGTCCGGAGAGTATATGTATTCTCTGTTGGTAAGTTATCTCATGGATGACATCATCATCATGAGGACGATGAGGATAATGACAATGAGCATGATGATGATAACGATGACGAGGAGGATGAGGATGATGAAGATCATGAGGATGAAGAATATGATGAGGATGATGATGAGTAGGGTGAGGATGATTATGATAAGATGATGAGGAGGATGGAGATTGAGATGACTAAAATGATAGAGAGCATGATGAGGAGCAGGACGAGGGTGATTAAGATTATTACGATGATGATGTTGCAAAGTTGCAAGGCGAAAATATGTGTATTGTCATAATAAGAAACAGGTCTCAACGTAGTCATGTTCACTGTTTAAGCTTGTTGAACGCTAACTTTAACTAACTGAATATGGGTACATTGGTAGGTATGTGACGATCATATGACGATCACACGGTTACTACATTAACATGATTTAACAAGATTGCCACCCACGGAAAAATTCCCATTCTTATGGCAAGTGGACAAGTCAACAAATGAACAAGTGGACAAGTCAACAAATGAACAAGTGGACAAGTCAACAAGTGGACAAGTGGACAAGTCAACAAATGAACAAGTGGACAAGTCAACAAATGAACAAGTGGACAAGTCAACAAATGAACAAGTGGACAAGTCAACAAATGAACAAATGGACAAGTCAACAAATGGACAAGTGGACAAGTCAACAAATGAACAAATGAACATGTGGACAAGTGGACAAGTCAACAAATGAACAAGTGGACAAGTCAACAAGTGGACAAGTCAACAAATGAACAAGTGGACAAGTCAACAAATGAACAAATGAACAAGTGGACAAGTGGACAAGTCAACAAATGAACAAGTGGACAAGTCAACAAATGAACAAGTGGACAAGTGGACACGTCAACAAATGAACAAGTGGACAAGTCAACAAGTGGACAAGTCAACAAATGAACAAGTGGACAAGTCAACAAATGAACAAGTGGACAAGTCAACAAATGAACAAGTCAACAAATGAACAAGTCAACAAATGAACAAGTGGACAAGTCAACAAATGAACAAGTGGACAAGTGGACAAGTCAACAAATGAACAAGTCAACAAATGAACAAGTGGACAAGTCAACAAGTGGACAAGTCAACAAATGAACAAGTGGACAAGTCAACAAGTGGACAAGTGAACCAGTGAACAAGTGGACAAGGAAACCAATGACTTCTTGAGAGTCCAACAGTGTTTCATCCAGGCTTATATGTAACCCGCCCTTTTTATATATTTGTAATTTTTTTACATATTGTCGCTGCTAGAATTTACACCATCTATAGATAACTTGTTCCATTCAATTATTGTCCTGTGTGAGAATTAGTACTTTCTGTTATACAATCTACACCCTAAGTAATCATGTTATCGTTCGACTGGTGGCGAAGCCGACGCTCGTCAATATAGACCAACATACGCTACAATTTTACCGTTGCCTTGGTTACTTTTTAACAATACAATGGAAGAAAATCCTCCCGCACAATGGAAGAATGGAATCATAATCAAGTTACCACAGAAAGGAAATATCGCTGTCTCATCACCTAATGTATATAATATATGAGTTGCATATCAACGTATGCATGCATGCATATTACATACAGAGAGACAGAAAGAGACAGACAGAGAAAGAGAGCAAGAGAAATAAACATACATACAGACAGAAAGTGAGAGAAAGAGACAGATAGACAAATAGATAGACAGAGAAAAAGAATAAGAGAAAGAGACAGACATACACACACAGAAAGTAAAATAAATAGACAGACATACAGACGTGCAGACAGACAGAGAGTAAGAGAAAGAGACAGACATAATATTACATACAGAGAATAAGAGAAAGAGACAGACATAATATTACATACAGACAGTAAGAGAAATTGACAGGCAGATAAAGAAAGAGTCATTTTCTGACACGCACACGCACGCACGCACACACGGAAGGAAGGCACGCTTGCAGTGCTGCCAGGTCCAATGATGAGTGACGTCTGTGCTGGAAGGGTGGGTATGGCGAGTATGTCTTCTCTGTAGGTAATGTATATTGGGCGTCCACTAACCTAGCGACATCGTAAAGCGTTGCTCGCCAAGCTGGTCGGTTCTGGGCTTCACGTTCCCAGGTGTTGGTACTGATCTCAGCAGCTTTGAGGTACAGCTTCGGGACGTGTTTGTATCGGAGCCTTTGTCTTCCCACCGATCTCTGCCCTTCAATTAGTTTGTCAAAAATAGTCTTCGATATATTTAACCACCCACCCGGATCATATACACACATGTGTGTGCGTGTGTGCGTGAGTGCGTGAGTGCCTGTGCGTGCATGCAGAGAGAGAGAGAGAGGGAGAGAGGGAGAGACAGACGAGAGAGAGAGAGAGAGAGAGAGAGAGAAAGACGAGAGAGAGAAAGAGAGAGAGAAAGACGAGAGAGAGAGAGAGAGAGTGTGAGAGAGAGAGAGAGAGAGAGAGAGAGAGACAGACAGACAGACAGAGGAAGAGAATAAGAGAAAGAAACAGGCAGAGAGACATACATACAGGCAGATAATAAGAAAAAGAGACATAGAAAGAGAAAGAGACATACAGACAGTCTGTGACTCTCCTTTTAATTACATATTAATTGTTAATATATTGACAGACGTAACACACATTCCTATTTAAGTTACATTGTTAGCAGATTGCTGATGTTCAAAAGCCAAATAACTCAGCTATTAATGCTTGGCATCGTCAACTTGCTCCAGTCTCTCTTACACAAGCATTGTTCGCCGTTAGACTCATAGTAAACACAGATTCACTAAAACCATAGATCACAAATATGAAAATCATAAATATATGTACATGGTTTGGCCCAACAACCCCTGAGGGTCGCGACCCACCGGTTCTTATCATCCTCATCACCCTCATCATCTTATCATATTCCTCCTCCTCCTATATTATGCTCATTGTGATCATCATCCTCATCACGGTGTCATCTTCATCATCTTGTCATGATTATCATCATTATCCTCGTCCTCATCGACCTCACAATTATATTCACCATCCTCATGCTCATCGTATTCACTCCCCTAATCATCTTCATCATCATCTGGATAATTACTCAGCAAAGTCCTACTAGGATATTGCGATGAGGGTTCATTTAAATGTGTCCTTCTCTACAGTTAGTGAGTCAAACCGCAGACTGTTCTATTTCTCTGCGTGAGATATTTTACTTCCCCTGGCAAAGACACCAGGTAGAACGGACCAGTGGCTCTTAGTGTCTCTTCCGAAAGACACCAGGTAGAACGGACCAGTGGCTGTTGGTGTCTCTTCCGAAAGACACCAGGTAGAAAGGACCAGTGGCTCTTGGTGTCTCTTCCGAGAGACACAAGGTAGAACGGACCAGTGGCTCTTAGGGTCTCTTCCGAGAGACACCAGCTAGAATGGACCAGTGGCTCTTTGGATCTCTTCCAAGAGACACCAGATAGAACGGACCAGTGGCTCTTGGTGTCTCTTCCGAGAGACACCCGATATAACGGACTAGTGGCTCTTAGTGTCTCTTCCGAGAGACAACAGATAGAACGGACCAGTGGCTCCTAGTGTCTCTTCCGAAAGACACCAGATAGAACGGACCAGTGGCTCTTCCTGTCTCTTCCGAAAGACACAGGCGAAGTGGGATGAACGAAATTGCCCAAGCTTCGAAACGGCGGAGGTGGAATCGAACCACTGTCCTCTCGATCGACAGGCGGGTTCTCTATCCATTAGACCACCGCTACCCAACAAACCACCGCTACCCACTCATTATATTGTCGTAATTATATTATTATTATTATTATTATTACATAACGTGTTGACTATTACATAACGTGTTGATTATTACATAACGTGTTGAATATTACATAAGCGGTTGTTACACGCGATGTAATGACGATGGTTTGGTTCTGGCGAGGAAACTCCTTGATGATAACCAGGCGCTGCAATGGATCATTCCATTTCACGGTGGATTTTTCAACTCTTCTAAGTTGAAAATTCTTATAAAAAATATGTGTTAGTGCTGTCACTACAACGTCCCAGTTTAGCTGTGATCTGCTGTTGTTTGGCAGTCTCTCCTCAAGCAAATGGAAATTTCCGTTCCCCTGACAATTTGACATGGATAACTTATGATCATCAGTGACAAGAACACCGTGTCATAGATGGGTCAAGTCATGCGTGAAACCCCGAGGACGTCGCAATTACGAATACAATAGACACCTCTTTCGTAACGAATGGAAGTGATGAACTGTTAAAACCATGTCCTCTGTGTGTGTTTCCAGTGTCGCATTGCGGTGTTGCATTGCGGTAACGTAAACTATTCATGGATTAGGTATTTCATTCAGCACACTGAAACTACAAAGCCGCTCTCCCGAGAGTGCCACAGACTGTTTCTGGTAAACCCGTGGGCCGAGGCCGAACAATGCACGAGTCAGCTCCAAGTGGTCCCAACCCATTCGATCCATTGTCACAACTGAATAGGGTGGGGCAAAGCGCACCCCTTTAGGGGGACAAACACCATTTGGCCTAAATATCTTCATCTAAGGCGGAAAACTATTAACGCAACTACGTATGCACACACCTTAACTAAGTAGTAGAATTACCTTACTGAAAAACAACTACTAAAAATGCATTTTATTGGCAATCCTGCACGTGTCACAAATCTCGCTTTGCCCCAATAATGCGTGGCCTATATGCTTTGTATTTATTTTATTGAAACATTAAGCATATTTTTCCCACCACCGACCAATAGAACCTACTTAGTCAACACGGCAAATAAACGAACACGGTTTGACAGGTTTACATGCCCGTCCTCGGAGGGTCTCGGGGTTCGAACGAAACCCCCTTTTTGAGAGATTTGTGTTTAACAGGACCATTATTTCCAGAACTCATCCCAAAAATCCCCGACAGATTGTGTACACTCGAACACCCCTTTTCAAAAACACGAAAACTGGCCAGTTGTATGTTATTATGAAGAACCTCCTGTAACCTATCCAATAAACAATATCCGTCCCTGAATCATTCACAAGATACGCTTCGCGCACTGCGTGCAACCTGGAATTTGATACATATTTGGACATCAGTGGCACGATCCAACTGCTACCGTAGTCTGTGTGGTAATGCTATTTATATAATTTGTAATGTTATTTATATAATTTAGTTAAAACGTCCCACCTCTAGTCCCACCTCCCCTATTGTTTAGGCCAACTTCCCATTTCACACCTATTTCAGATGCCAACCTCTTACCTCCCACAAATATTTAGGGCAAACCTCCCACTTCCTGACACACACCCGCGCACGCATTCGCACGCCCACACGCACGCACGCACGCACGCACACACACACACACACACACACACACGTCAAAGAAGACAATCGGGTAACCGTGGGGTGTCTGTGTCGGGTGTGCAAGGCGAGACCAGCGTTGGAGCGGAAGACACGCTTGCAGTGCTATCAGGTCCAATGATAAGTGGTGTCTGTGCTGGAAGGGTGGGTCCGGAGAGTATATGTATTCTCTGTTGGTAAGTTATCTCATGGATGACATCATCATCATGAGGACGATGAGGATAATGACAATGAGCATGATGATGATAACGATGACGAGGAGGATGAGGATGATGAAGATCATGAGGATGAAGAATATGATGAGGATGATGATGAGTAGGGTGAGGATGATTATGATAAGATGATGAGGAGGATGAAGATTGAGATGACTAAAATGATAGAAAGCATGATGAGGAGCAGGACGAGGGTGATTATGATTATTACGATGATGATGAGGACGAATACCATATTATGACGATGATTATATGAGGATGCTGGTGATGAGGATATGACAAGAATGACATCATAATGAGGATGAAGTCGATGAGGAGAAGGAAGAAGATAAGGATGAAGATACTTAGTTGAGGAAGCTGAAGATGTTGATGATGATGAGGATGCTGGTGATGAGGATTATTATGACAAGATGATGAGAATGATGAGGAGGATGAGGAATGGCAATGCGAATGACGACTAAGATACGATGACGGAAAGGGTGAGGAGGGTGATGATTATTATTAAGCTTATGACGACGATGGTGTTGATGAGGATGATGACAATATGATGAGAATGACATCACGATGAGGATTATGAGAACGATTATTACATGAGGATGGGGATGACTATTATTATGACAAGATTATAATAATGATGAAGATGAGGAGGATGTGGAGGATTAATATGAGAATAGTGAGGATTATGATAATACTGATGAGGATGATTATGAAAAGTTGAGAATGATGGTGAGGATTGGGATAATGAGGATGGAGAGAATGATAAAGATAAGGAGGATGAAGATTATGAGGATGGTTATGACAAGAGGTTTGGGATGATGAAGATGATGAGAGGATGATGATGACGATGAAGAAGATGAGGAGGATAATTGGGATGATGAGGATATGCAATGCAACATCTACAATTGTTAATATCATAGCAGTTTCACTGAATTACTTGACGTTCTAATTAATTATTGTTTGGGAAATTAGAACAATTAAATTTATATTACAATGTAATTTTGCCCGAAAAATAATTCCACCGTCAGTTTTCTTAAACTCCCACAAAATATACGTACAAAATACAATAAAATTTAGTACAGTCGCACTCCAATTGTGTAATCTGAATTGTAGGTTTGACCACCTTGACTGTAGATTAGCAGTCCACCTTGACTGTAGATTAGCAGTCCACCTTGACTGTAGATCAGCAGTCCACCTTGACTTGATAATTCCATTTCACTGTGGATTTTTCAATTTCTTACAACAAAAAATAGATGTAGGTGCTGTTTGTTCTAGCCACTCCCACAAACGTTCGCTTCGAGGGTAATAGTTCCAGAGATAGCTCTAACCGAACGTTCCCAGACTGAAACGGCCACACATTTACTGACTGTTACACTAGACAGTGAAACGGCCTGCGACGAACACAGCTACAGACACGTGTCGTCATTGTTTATTCCAACAGTTTGAAGAATTTGTAACTAGACGTATTAAACGTTGATGCAGGACACGCTGCTAAATATGTAATATATAATTATTTTTATCCTGACGTCTGTGGTGAGATAGTAGGGTAGGGTGGCTGTGCGGTCGAGCTCTAGAGTATCGGACTGTCGGGGTTCGAAACCACCCGCTGCCGTTTCGAAACTTGGGCAATTTAGTTCACCCCATTTTGCCTGTGTCTTTTGGAAGAGACACTAAAGCCGTTCCCTTCTAACAGGGACATGGAGAAAACCTGTCGTGGACTTCACAGATTTGGTGATTTCGATCTCTAAACGTAATACTACGTCCGAGGTTAGATGTTATCAGCTGTTCGGGGAGTCTCTCGTCGAGCGGACACTTCCATTCGACTGGTAAATTGACATAAATAACTTATTATCCTCGGGGACAAGAGCACCGCGTCATAGATGTGTCAAATCATGCCTAAAACCCAGAGGACGTCGCAGTTGCGAATACGACAGGCACATCTGTCGTAACAAATGGAAATTATGCACTTTTCAACTCCCGTCCTTTGTATGTGTTCCCGGTATCGCATTGCGCTAACTTAAAAAATAATATTCATGGATTAGGTATTTCACTCAATATGTAAACTCGTGGGTCAAGGACGAACCATGCCTGAGTCCGACACAGCTCCAAGTGGTCCCAACCGATTCGGTCCATTGTCACAATTGAGTAGGGTGGGGCAAAGCGCACCCCTTTGCGGACAAACACCATTGGCCTACTTATTTTAATCTAAGGCGGAAACATTTAGCGCAGGTACACACGCACACCACTTAACTACATGCAACTAGAATTACAGTACCTTACTAAAAAAACAACTACTACAAAAATGCATTTAGTGGCCGTCCTGAACGTGTCGCAAAGGTGCACCCCCGGTGCGCTTTGTCCCAAAAATGCGTGGCCTATATGTTTTGTATTTATTTTACTGAAACATTAAGTATATTTTCCCCGCCATCGATCTATAGAACATACTTTGTTAATACGGCAAATAAACGAATTCCTTTTGACAGGTTATAAATGCCCGTCCTC
Organism: Lamellibrachia satsuma; assembly: GCA_033239005.1. Taxonomy (NCBI): domain Eukaryota; kingdom Metazoa; phylum Annelida; class Polychaeta; order Sabellida; family Siboglinidae; genus Lamellibrachia; species Lamellibrachia satsuma. The sequence goes on from BSQZ01000066.1 coordinate 2,170,622, forward strand.
GGGGGGGTCCGGGATTATTATGAAGAACTTCATATAACCTATCCGATAACCAATAACCGTTCCCGAATGCTTCACAAGATACGCTTCGCACACTACACGCAAGGTGGAATTTGATATATATATAACAGTGGTTTGGACATCCACGGTACGGTGCAACTGCTGCCGTAGTTTGTGTGGTAACGCTCGTTATATCATTTGTAATGTTATTTTTACAATTTGTCTTAATACAACCCATCACAAAATCCCACCTCACCTATTTTTTAGGCGAACCTCCCACCAATTTTAGGACGAACTTCCCTCCTCTCACTTCCTGACACACACACGCACGCACGCAAGCGCGCGCACACACGCACGCACACACACACCTCATTTATGTTAATCAAAGGTTAACAAAAGGCATGTTTTGGGGGCAAAGCACCTAGAAGAGTTAATAAAAACTAGGAATTTCCAACTACAATACATTTTTTATGCCAGTGATTAATAGGAAAACTGTTGAAATTGTCAACTCTTTTAATCCACGGGCGCCGCCAATGAAGTCGATAAACCTATGTAATTTGTGCCACTTTCTATCAGATTAAATTTTTTTTCCATAGCTCCGCCTGGTGGCGCTAGTTGACCACGCAAGCGCATTGCGGCTGGACAAGATGTGTTGTTTTGATTTTATAGATGAACAAAACATAAACACTCAGTTTAGAACTATCCGGATATCAGTTTCAACCAGAAATACGAGGACCTTTGGCACTGCAAGCGCATGTTAGGCGAGATCGTGCCGATGAAAATCCCTGGGAACTGGAGTTGCAGAGGCGACAGGCAAGCGAAGACGTCGAAGCGACCAGTTGTAGTTAGAGGCAACTGTAATATTATGTAGGCTGTTGCTATAGGTCCGCACCCGGACGTATGGTGCAAAAAACGGCTATTGGTCCGGCACTTCATGTGCGCATGCGCAACGAGAACCTGCAGTTAAAAAATAGCAACAGTACTCATTGTTAATCATCAAAGTATGAAGATATAACTGCCTGCCTAAACTAAATATGTCTCTAATACTTTTGAGCTCGTTGAAGAAGAGAAGAGACCTATTCTAGCTACACTTTTCAAATAATTATGTATCATTACTTTATCAAAAGTTGAGCGTATCAGATAAAATTCCGATGTTTAGCACCTGTTAGAAAGTTAGATACATCCCCCCACTCTAAAAGTGCATTGCGTACTTATGAAACGTACTACTGAAACGATCGCAATCCAGAATACAATACCGCTCTTCCGAATACAGTAGACACATATGTCGTAAAGAACGGAAGTGATGCACTGTTAAACTTTACCCGTGTCCTTCGTGTATACTTTCGGTGTCTCATTAAAATATTCATGGCTTAGGTATTTCACGCACCAGGTTGAAACTACGACGCGGCTCCCTAAAATTTACCAGATATTTTCTGGTAATATCGTGGGCCGAGGACAAATAAATATTGATGCTTAGCAAGTTGTCCGTAAGTGTACGTAAACCATAAGAGACTGTTTGGAGCAAAATAAATATACTTGCTATGCACAGTGTAAAGCATAAGATCATTTATATATTATATTTAGTAGTGTAGATCGCTTGGAACGTATTCAATCTATATTTTTAGTTTTAGTAATGACCACAGAGATTAAAAAAGGTTTTTGAGACGGTAAACACCCTGCTTTTTTAAGTCAAAAAGGACTGTTAGTGTTTCACAGGGTGAGTAACGATGAGTGTCAAGTGCGGGAGAACTAAAGCAATATGGTTGTCACTTAAAGGGGGAAATGAATAGTGGTTAAACCCTGGACAACCCTGGCTTGGCGACAGTCCAAGAGGAGAAGTAATATTTTTACTCGATACTTGCTGACGACATCGTGTCCAGCAACTGAGGTGGTGGTGGGTTAAGTTATCAATACCCAATAGGGGTTCTTAAATTAGCTATGCAGATTACAGCGCCACCAACGGTATCGTTTAAATTGTGTAAACTCGAGGTGTATACCCCTGGAGGAAGAATTAACGGGGGGGGGGACTATTAAATTGGACTTGACGCGCATGGTCACGCCGTTCGAGGACAACTAGAAAAATGTTTTCTTAATATTTTGGACTCAATATATTCAATAAGGGTGAACCTCGTTGGTTCATACCTGCTTTGCCTCTCGATAACTAAAACTTCGGCCGTTTCAATTTCAATTATATTTGCTTTATTATTTAACCTGACCATATATGTCAATGTTGACTTCAACGAACTGTACAGTTGTATACTTGGTGATGCCGCGTAACGAACTCCGTTGTAGGAACTTCATTTGGTCGAGGTAAGCACGAACCTCAATGACAATGAATTCGACTTGGCGAGCCTTTTATGAAACGAATACAAACTGTGAGTATGACGGCCTCATATGCACACGCGCCATCTGCACAACCAGAAAAGAATGAGTGGTTAATGGTCAAATCTTACATTGGCGAGCCGCGCCAGGATTTCTTGTGTTACTACTGTACAACCGAAGATATTTTACTGATCATGTATGGCTGTTTTTAAAAGCCGTCAGTGCGCGAGCGATAATATATTGTATCCAGTTGTTACCAATGCGCATAAGATTACCGTGAACATTCTTACATATAAAGCTTCTTGCATACCTTTACCTTCTTTTCATCGTTCTGAAACCAGGAAAATTAACACCGTTCGGTGTCAGTTCTGTGACTACACAAAAAACAAATCACAATCCTATTCATCGTACAGGCGACAATGCACCAGCTGGCTTCAGAGCGAAAACGAGGCGCGAAACTTATGTACCCGTCAATTGCATGACACACCCCCTACCACCCGGGTAATGTGCGTCATGGGTGCGTCATCTCCATAAATAATGACGCAGTTACAATTTTAAGTGTGTTACAACTATGTATGGGGGAGCGTCAAGGGCCGCCACTGTCTGCTGCACAATTAGAATGACGGTAACCAGCGACTTAATTGACTCTGACGTAATATTACCCTAGATAAACGACCGTGTCGGACGATATATAGCTGTCTGCTGTTATGCGTATTCAACAGCCAAGACTTCCTTTACCTCTAGCATACAGGCACGTGCAGTACACCAATCACTAGTAGAAGCATCGATCGTTTTTGTATTTGTTTTTGTTCATCTGTTGACTGCCTATTCCGGTAGTGTTTATATGTGCGTCTTAAGGTTGAACTGTAGAAAAGCAGCTTTTCAGCACTCTGTAGTGGCATGTAACAATTCATACATGATTTTTTAACAGGTTGTATATGAGATGTTGCGCCTAGCCACATGTTTCCTACGACTAATTGTTAATTCTCGTAAATGTCACCAGAAAGGCTATATTTAATAGCTGAATGACTAGTCCCTGAATCCTAGTAACAAGAACATTGCAATTACTGATATGTATTGTACGTCGAAATTGCGAATTCAGTGGACTGCACCTGTCACGCCAAAATCGGTCTGCCGGACCAGTTTTGGCGGCCAAAACTGGTCCGGCCTGGATAAAACTAGTCTGGCTGGACAGATTAGTTTTGGCCGGCCAAAGCCGGCCGGACTAACTTTACATACTAACTAGGAATAGGTGTACTGTTAAGAAAATAATCGACTAATAATTATATATTATATGTGTAGAAATATTTAGCCTTCAGACTCCACACTCCACATTGCTGCAGCCACTATCATTGGGCTAAGATATAGTTCGGTTTGGTAGTGCGCATGCTTGGTTCAGGCGAAAGTGACAAAAATAACAAATTTACAATTAATAAGTGTCTTTTCTTTTTAATTCGGTGAGATTGGTACGAGAGGATGTTTGGAGATCAACTATTTCTGTAGGTAGGATGTTCCATATTCTTGATACTCTGGGATAAAAAAATAAGCATTTGTATCTTAACGCAATTGTATATGGATATACTATAATTAATTGGATCGCTGTTTCGGGTACGGTGGCATGCTACTATTAGGTATGGTGGCACGGTACTATTAGGTATGGTGGCACGGTACTATTAGGTATGCAACGTAGTGCTCAAAACATCATTTTGTAATGAAAGGTAAGTTGGTGTTGACAGCGTCGTCTTTTTAGTGGTTCAAATTTAGGTTTTGAAAGAGGTTTGTGACTTTGGTTGTCTGTGGTCATTTAAGACAAATCGGAAGGGCTTCGTTGAATGTGTTAAAGAACAAGGCAATGTTATTGAAAATGTTTCTATACTGTTGATCCATACATTAAGTGTTTGGTTGTACATTCATACTGTAAGCTACTTGTTTAATGTTGGGAATTAACTGATGGATGGAGAGTGCCTCTGACAGCAGACTCTGTTCTCGGCGCGTTCACGAAGGCGGGCGAGAGTCGGGTAAGCGAGACTAATAGATGGCGTATCCTTTTGGTTTATTTGATGTAATTAGATGGTGACATGATAGAGGACGATGGGGCACCTTGAGCGATCATATAATGTTCTCTTTTGTCTCACGAGTGAGCCGCCTGATTACACATTGTAAGCCAGTGCATCGTGTATTACTCGAGGCACATTTTAGTATAAATAACACACGGCTCCAGTTAATGCTTCTGCTTTTATGATAATATTTAAAAGTACTGGTAAAGTGTCTCAAGACTTGCTTATTTGAACACAATTATGTAAACATTGGCTGAACTGTCACTTGCTCCCTTTTGCCACGTGGGTGTTTTGTTGGTAGCGGGCATACAGACAGTTACATACACAGTGCAATCATTCGTCCAGCAGCATTCCCGATGGACTGGTTGTTATGCATCTGTTATGTCGCTTGGTATAACAAGCTAATCATTGGTCAAATGGTCGCTGTCAGTACTGTTAGTTACCAGTGACCAATCCCATAAAGGCAAGTAGCTTCGTGACGCCCTTTATCGATATTCTAATGCGATGTTACGGTATAAGATATCGCCCGAAGTGTCAGAACGTCAGTCAGTGACACATTGCTTTGGCGATTTGTCATCCGACTGCACCAGGAGTGATCTGTGAGACTGAGCGAGAGTGAACATCCCAGCTGAAGAGCGAAGATGCCGCGGCGCTGTTCGAAGAAGTCGATTCGTCCACCGCCTCTGCCACCACCCGGGCTTCAGCTTCGAGTCCTGCTCTTGGCATGGGTCTGCTTCTGGGCTACCAACTCAATAGGTAAGCAGATTATATTAATCGAATGTTTTATTAAAACTGTCAAAGTGTTTTCGTAAATGTACGCCCTAATCGTCGTCAAGATCAGACTGGCAATGATTGGCCGGCCCGTCAGCTGCGAGGTCAATTGTTTATGTTACTCCACTGAACTCTTGCAGGGCAGACACGCTCTGACACGACGTTGGCTCTTTCCTGTGACAAATCTTCTTTTCCCCTGAAATCCGGGATGAAGCAGCATCCATAAAAGTCCTCGATTTTTTTTATTTCTTCTTCCGTCACTGGTTCCGACTCATCCCGGTATCCACTGGCGCTGACAAGACAATGCATATATATGTAGTCGTATTTCCACACGGACATTGCAATCTCAGTAAATCAGATGACAAAAACATATATGCATGTGTGTTTGTATGCGTGAGTTTTGCGCGTCCGTGTTGATGATTTCATGTTTGACGAATCTGGTTTGTTGCGCCTTTGCACTTAGGTCTCCTAGGCGTTCTTCATGGTCCTATACAAGTTTGTTATTACTATGACTTGAATGCGTGCACTTAAAATATCGCAACAAAAAACATATTATGAAAAATGTCGTGCGCAAATCATGGTTCGTTGATGATCATAATATATGAGTAGATGGTGAATAGTTTAAGTATTAAACAGCTCAGCCTGGTTAATCGTTTCTTCAGCTTCAGTAATCCTTACAGTATTCCACGTAGCCATGGGAGGTTGCACTGTCTAGAGCTGAGCTGAAGGGATGTGTTTGTCAACATATTTTATTTGTGAATTCTTAAAGGTAGTCCAAAGTGGTTCTGTATGTGTACCAGAACCGTAATGTGTCTTGATTTCAACAGACAGATGCTAAAATCAGCATTGAGGCTATCCCAGTCAGCACGAACAAATTGGTAGATCTTCCTGCGTCATTTCTTTTGGTGTTCACTATTTTTACATCAAAATCGGTAATAGAAATATCATAGTCTGATATCCCTGGAATAGGGGGGAGGGGGGAGTTTGTTACCAATGTAGGATTTGTTGTGAGACGAGATATAATAACTTGGCTTCTCTAGTGGAACAAGTGTGGACTTGGGTGAGCTGGACACTTTCTGCTGAATCTACGAGGGCTTGGGGAATATGTAGTTTGTTTTATGCAGATCATGAGTCAACCACGGGAGACTATATTCAGAGCCATCCTGTTTAGTACTGGTTGTTGTGATAGTGTCAACCACAGGAGACCATGCAGGACTATCCCGTTTAGTAATGGTTGTTGTGACAGTGTCAACCACAGGAGACCATGCAGGGCCATCCTGTTTAGTACCGGTTTTTGTGACCGTGTCAACCACAGGAGACCATGCAGTGCCATCCTGTTTAGTAACGGTTGTTGTGATAGTGTCAACCACAGGAGACCATGCAGGGCCATCCTATTTAGTACCGGTTGTTGTGACAGTGTCAACGACAGGAGACCATGCAGGGCCATTGTTTATTACAATCCTGTCGGAATTGTGATAAACACTAGTTTCGAACTCCTTATTAAAGTTTGTTAATATTGATCTTTCTGTGTTTCCTTGACATCTTCTTTCTTAAAATAATGTTGTTTATATTTTTCATATACTGTAATAAATTATTACAGTGGCCTATAATAAGAACTCATAAGCCAGCAAGGCTTACACATACTTTACCTGACTTAATATTTCTATTTGTTGATAATATTAGCGAAATCGCATACATTATTTTTTTTAGTAAGTTCTTATATGTGCTGAACATATATGTCGAGATGCTTGATCGATTTCAAATATCGAATATCGAACTACCGAAATGCGGCTCTCAAAACGAGGCTAGCGACGGAATTTGTCTTAAACGAAAGAGCGTCTTAAAAAAGTCCACGAGGTGACCTAATTATGCAGTTACGTCATTTTGGAATTAAAATGGCGATTGAATTATGCAGTTACCACATTTTAAAATTAAAATTGCAGTTGGATTATGCAGTTACAACTTTTTGTGTTTGATGCTGTGTTGCCTGTTTTGATGCCCTGTTGCATATTTTGATTCATTCAAGTTATTTTTTTCACAGCCAGGTTGCTGTAGTAGGCCCTTCTGTCCAGTGGAATGTACTCTGCCAGCTTCAACAGGTCTCGTGTTTTTTATTGTCGATGCAACTTGGTTGAGCATACGCTCTGGCGAACATATCAATGTTGTCTGCAGTACAAGTTTTCTTTTTGTATTCCACCTTTTCAAATTCCCCTGGATATTCTTGGAAGTGACCAACTGTCTGCTTCCACCAGACATTCACACCATCGTCTCTTGTAGACTATGTAATGCATTTGTGAAATTCCGACAGATGCAGTACTGTTGAAGCTGTAAGCTGCTACATGCTTTAGGTCGATAATATCGCTGTGTACCAGACGGACAGTTTTATTTTTATTTCCGTTCTTCTTCACTGATCTTATGTGTGTACGTCTGATGGAGATTAAAGTTCTCGGTGGCGTGTTGTCCTTTCTACAGCAGAATGAATGGAGTCCACTTCCATAAACGTGTGCCCTGCTTCAAGGAATGTGTGCTCTATTGTGTGAATGTGTGTTGCAGAGGCGAGATAGTTGATTAGTCCAGCACACATATATTTATTTCTGTTCTGTGCACCAGTGCTACCACACCATGGCACCAGTGCTACCACACCATGGCACCAGTGTACCACTCCATGGCACCAGTGCTACCACTCCATGGCACCAGTGCTACCACTCCATGGCACCAGTGTACCACTCCATGGCACCAGTGCTACCACTCCATGGCACCAGCGCTACCACTCCATGGCACCAGTGCTACCACTTCATGGCACCAGTGCTACCACTCCATGGCACCAGTGTACCACTCCATGGCACCAGTGCTACCACTCCATGGCACCAGTGCTACCACTCCATGGCACCAGTGCTACCACTCCATGGCACCAGTGCTACCACTCCATGGCACCAGTGTACCACTCCATGGCACCAGTGCTACCACTCCATGGCACCAGTGCTACCACTCCATGGCACCAGTGTACCACTCCATGGCACCAGTGCTACCACTCCATGGCACCACAGTCTCCATTGTAGTTCACTTGCTTTCTATTTCGATAAGCCATTTGCGAATGCTGGTGACAACCTCATTAGTGCCTTTCTGGTCATTGACCTCATTAGTGCCTTTCTGGTCATTGACCTCATTAGTGCCTTTCTGGTCATTGACCTCATTAGTGCCTTTCTGGTCATTGACCTCATTAGTGCCTTTCTGGTCATTGACCTCATTAGTGCCTTTCTGGTCATTGACCTCATTAGTGCCTTTCTGGTCATTGACCTCATCCCACAGAAAGCACAATAAAACTTATAGTTTTGGGACTGTCGTTACTTGTTGTAGATCAAAAGTGCAAACGGTAATATCCCTGTTTAGTTTGTCATTTTCGTTTTGATGTCTTGCGATGTTTTTTCTTTCTAGATGTTCTCTCATCGGCGTTCTATCTTCATCATTCAGGGCGCCTGCTTTTTCTTTGTACTCGTAGGTCAAGCATTTGTCGCACTGATCTTTTATGGGTTTGTGAAATTTCAAAGGAGGTTTTGTCTCCTTGAATACCTTCCTGTAGATATTCAGCTTCACGGGATTGGCTGTTGCCTCTTTATAGGCCCGGTACATTTTAGAAGTTGATAAGCCAGCCTCTAGGTACTCGAATTGACTTGAACATCGACAGTAGTGACTTTCGATTTTTATGTGTGTTTTTACTTCTTCCAACTTTTCTCTTTTTGTTCTTGTCGGCGTCACATGTGGCTTATTATTCACGACAACACCTGCGGCCTGACCACAACACTTTCTGACAACACTGTCTGAAATGCGTAGCGTGTTGAGGAAAAAACATTTTTGGAGCACATTGTCAGTCCAATTGAACATGAAATTGGGGTTCTATATGCACTTTTGTTCTCGCATTAACAATTGTGCATTTTTTTAACGTTTTCTGTGTCAGCTTAACACTTGGATACAAGGATACCTCACTACCTATGAATCACGATTAAGATGTAACTGCATCTGTAATGTATACATTTTACAGTAATGTACTATACTGGTCTCAATCCTGATTATTAAAATGTCACGACCATTAGGATTATATCGATGCCATAAGGTATTTCTAACATCAAGTAATGGCACTATTGCTTCCTCAACTGATTGAGCCTATTGCAAATATGTAGTGTGTGAAGAGTTTATGTAACCTCTGCAGTTGATTTAATAAAGACAATCGAAAGAATTGACTTCAGTCATTAGATCTGGTAAAGTTCAAAATTGTGGATATCCAAAATGGTAAACACTGTGGGTCAATGCTGATCATGGTCGTGACTTCCATCCTCTTTCTGATCACGTGACAAAGTTACAACATTTCACCAAGGAATACAATCATGATCTGTCAGCGTTTCGATTGAACAAGTAATTTAATAGTTTGTCTAATGATTTCACAAAAAAACTACGTACAAAAGTTGCACAAACGAGCTAGCATGTTGCAGTGGATATTAGGTAGGGTTGGTTTTTCGCAAGATGAATTTGAAACTAGCAACAAAATCGAATTGAAGAAGCATCTTTAAATCACTAATAATCATCAACATAAGCGTACATTGTATTTTCTGCAAAGATTTGTACTTGTTGCATGTATTTTTACTTCATGTTTTGTTGTATGATAATTATACTTAGCTTTTGTAATAAAATGTCTGGATGGACAATAAAATGTGTGTAATAAATGTTAATATATTTTGTAATACTTTGTTTTTATTGTAACTTAATAGACTCCCCACAGACAAATCCGACACAAATTCCAGTTTTACTTAAAAAGGTAAACTAATTACAATTTGACACAGTCAGCACTTTATAACCCACAAAAGTGCATTACTCCCTACAGTATGGCACCATTGAATGCTTTGTATAACAAAAACAGGTGTCCCAATTTTGATATTATGAGCGTCGAGTACGAATCCACCCTACACTATTTTCGGCACAGTGAAGTTAATGTTGCTGTTACATCCTAGTCCAAGCAGACCTAAACAGACTGTTACGAATCCCTCAATACAATGAATAATCAACATTAAGTTAGCTCTGGTTGTTATTGTTAAGCATTAGTTGTGGAGTTGTACTTACATTCACGCCACATCTCATCCACTGTGACATTATTTATGCTCTCGTCTGAAGATGGAGCAATGCAAAGAATTTACCTGTGGAATTTCACATATCACCCATATACCTTACAAATAGTCACGGCAGTCGTCTTAGGGACGTTTTTAGTTGTTATATATTCATATTTAGATGGATTTGTACTTGATGGTTACATTTTTATCATAGCAAAACATCCAACAGAAATAAGTGTATAAAGGGTTTCAGGACGAAACGTGATAAACATCGATACTGGCGACATTTCTGAATGAGTGAAATTTCATGTTTGAAATGTGCAATAAATTATAACATACAATTTGCTTTGATGTTGTATTCTTTAAGATATTCCAACATCAAGTAAACAAGATTCCAGGTAAGAACAGTGGCGCCACATAGTGACAATAGACCAACCAACGCTTTGACGTGCAACCCATAAACAATGAACATGTCATGGTTGTTATTTGGTCCATCAGGTTAATATTAATAACAACATGTCATAGTTGTTATTTGGTCCATCAGGTTAATATTAATAACAATGTATCATAGTTGTTATTTGGTCCATCAGGTTAATATTAATTATTAAATTCATCTCAACATGGATTCCTAAAAAGCGAGGTCATACTTAACAATATGTCTTGTTTTTTTGGAAGAAATCACTTAATGGATAGACGAAGGATCGCCAGTAGATATTATCTACTTAGATTTTCACGAAGCTTTTGACAAACTGCCACATCAAAGATTACTACTTACATTAAAAGCTCATGTTATCGAGGATAGCATAATTGACCGGATAGAACAATGGCTGACTGACAGAAGATAACGTGTTGTAGTAGATGGAGAAGGTTCAAACTGGAAATCAGTTTTGAGTGGGGTACCACAAGGATCAGTATAAGGACCTTTATTATTCTTAATATATATCAATGACTTGGACGACAAAATAACAAGTAGCGTACTGAAATTTGCTGATGACACAAAAGTATTTAGAAAGGTTAACACTGATGGTGATAAACAACATTTATAAAACGATCTAGACAGATTAGTGAAATGGTCTGAGAAATGGCAGACGTTGTTCAATTTTGGGAAATGTAAATGCCTACATACAGGACATGGTAACTTGGATGTAAACTATAAAATGGGAGTTATTGTTCTGGGTGCTACTGTAAAAGAAAAGGACTTTGGAGTAACAATAAGCGCTAATATGAAAGTTTCAGAGCAGTGTGGTATTGCAGCTTCAAAGGGTAATCAAATTATTGGGTTGAATAGAAGAAATATAACATACAAGGAAAAAAGCTAATTATACCTATGTATAAAGCAATAGTTAGACCTCATTTAGAATACTGTATACAAGCATTGAGACCATATCGTAAGAAAGATATAGATACGCTTGAACGCATACAAAGGAGAGCAACTAAAATGATTCCAGAACTTAGAGACCTTAATTATGAAGAACGCCTGAAAGAATGTGGTTTAACAACTCTAGAGACAAGGAGGTTAAGAGGAGATCAGATTGAAGTTTTTAATATATTGAATGGGTATGAAAATATTGATAGAAATATGTTTTTCTCACTCAAGAAAGATAGCATAACTAGAGGATATGAGGTAAAATTAGTAAAGGATCAGTGTAGATTGGATATCAGGAAGTACTCGTTCTCACAGAGGACAATAAATGAATGGAACAAATTGTCTACAGATTGTGTAACTGCTAGCAGCGTGAATATGTTTAAAAACAAGGTTGACACATATCTCAGGAGGGCGGGTTATAAGTAGATGAACATTGTTGGACTCTCGATAAGCCAATGGTTTCCTTGTCCACTTGCCATCTGGATCTTTGGCTCGGATGGTAAATCTTGTTAAATATTTTTATAAAATCACTGTCCTTGGTACGGCCAGCAACATGTCTTCTACGCATATTGTCTTCTACACAACTGTATGCTGTAATGCAACATTTTGAGTATACTTTTCATCTGCTCGTTGAAACTTTGGTTGAACCGCTTGCCACAACGTGGCGCCACTCTCGGTAAATATCGGCAATTTTTACGTAATTGTTGTTTTGCTGTACACAATGTCTAAAAAGGTATTCTAGGTACTTAAATGGTTCTGTCTAATTACAAGAGATGTGTATGCTTTAGAAAACATGGAGATTTTCAGGACAAAACGCGAAAAATGCGTTTTTTGTTTTTGAGAAAAATTTATTGTCGTTCATCCTTAAGAAGACAACATCAAAGCAAATTGTAGCTGACATCTGATAATTTATTGCAGATTTTAAGTATGAAATTTCAACCATTTAGAAATGTCGCCCGTATTGGTGTTGACCACGTTTTGTCCTGAAACCCTTTATATACTTTTACTCACTGTACCGTACGTCTAAAGTGCCATTGTTGGATTAGGTGTGTATAGGTGGGGCCTGCTGCGCATTGCTAAGTTTATGTAGCAAGAGAAAACAAAACAAATATGGTTGGTAAAATGGCAATGCCCTTTAATTACATATAGTAAAACAGTGATATGCATGACAATGGGCATTGCCGACGCCCTAACTAGATATAAAAAGCAATTCCTCTATCCTAGTAACAATGAGTTGAACATATCTGTCGATTGGGGATTGCCAAAATTGAACTGTAGCTAAGTGTAATAAATGTGGGGCCCAGAAACCACCACCACTGTAGATCCAACAAAATCGGCACTTATGGAGAAGGGGAAGGAGGGTAGGAAGGAGGGTGGAAAAACTTAACAAAAGAGCGACGATGTAGACACTGCTTCCGTGAGCGGCCAGTGATTGAAGTCTGCTGGCTGGGTCGCTCTAGCAGTGATGTGATGTCGCCTCGCCGCTTAGCGCTGTGACACCAAATAAGGAGATGTGTTCTGTGTACCGTTAGCGTCCCGTTACCTGACACCACTCCGATGCATTCCAGACTAGCGACAAGGGTGGGCCGTCTAGCCCCTGTATATAGGCAGGAACATTGCGTAAAGGTATTATAAACTGGATGAGATGTGGCGTGCATTTAAATTAAGTACAACTCCACAGCTAATGTTTAACAATAACAACCAGAGGTAATTTAATGTTTATTATTCATTGTATTGAGGGCTTCGTAACAGCCTGAACTAGGATGTAACAGAAGCATTAACTTCACTGTGCTGAAAATAGTGTGGGAGGATTTATACTTTACGCTCATTCACGTCATACAAAGTAGTCAATGCTGCCGTACTGTAGGGAATATTGTGTGGTTTTTGAAGTACATACTGCTTCAAATTGTAATTTGTTTACCCTTTTAAAAGTAGAACTGTAAACTGTGGAATTTGTGTCAGATTTGTCTGTGGGGAACCTAATAGGCTACAATAAAACAAGTTATTGCAAAATATATCAACATTTATTATATACATTTTTATTGTGCACAGTTTTTCTTCAAAAGCTAAGTATTATTATATAACAATAACAAAACATGAAGTAAAAATCCACGCAACAAGTACAAATCTATGCATCAACAACACTATATGGTCAAACTTGTGATTTAATAACAAATACCTATACATATATACAACAGACACAACAATATATGTGTGTGTATATATATATATATATATATATATATATATATATATATATATATATATATATATATATATATATATATATATATATATATATATATATATATATATATATATGTATATATATATCTGTATATATATATATATATATATATATATATATACACACATATATTGTTGTGTCTGTTGTTTGTTGCAGTGTTTCCAGTTGTTATGTGTGTGATCAGTGATGCGAAAGTGCAATCACAGACGCATTCACGCATGCACACGCACGCACGCACAACAACTGGACACGCTGCACCAAACAACAGGCACAACTACGCAGAGACCAGCATATATACATCTATTTTGTGGCGTGCGAGCATGCATTCATTGAATTAGTTATTCGTAATCAATCATTTGTATTTGATTCTGAACGTGTGTGCGTGCGTGCGTGCGTGCGTGCGTGCGTGCGTGCGTGCGTGCGTGCGTGCGTGCAATAAAGGAATCTGTTGTCCATGTCCATGTGCTGAGTTTAGTATCACTATATTTAGGCATCAACCCACTTGTTGCTTTGGTGATCAACTCGTACAGTCAGTTTGTATTGTATTCACCAACTGAGCTTTACATACACAACTATTCGGAGGCCAGCAACTTAATCTACTGGCCGACAGTACTTCCACATTTGCAGATCAAGAATAACACAATATTGTTCACGTGGCCATCACAAATGTTCCCGTGAATCTCTGTGACTGTCACAAAGTCATTGTTCTCCTTGTTTGTTGCAGCGTGTTCAGTTGTTATTGTTCACACAGCCATCAAGGCCATCACATGTGTTCATGTGAATCTCTGTGACTGTCACAAAGTCATTGTCTACTTGTGTGTTGCAGCGTGTCCTGTTGTTATTGTTCACACAGCCATCACAAGTGTTCATGTGAATCTCTGTGACTGTCACAATGTCATTGTTCTCCTTGTTTGTTGCAGCGTGTCCAGTTGTTATTGTTCACACAACCATCAAGTCCATCACAAGTGTTCATGTGAATCTCTGTGACTGTCACAATGTCATTGTTCTCGTTGTTTGTTGCAGCGTGTTCAGTTGTTATTGTTCACACAGCCATCAAGGCCATCACAAGTGTTCATGTGAATCTCTTTGACTGTCACAATGTCATTGTTCTCCTTGTTTGTTGCAGTGTGTCCAGTTGTTATTGTTCACACAGCCATCAAGGCCATCACAAGTGTTCCTGTGAATCTCTGTGACTGTCACAATGTCATTGTTATCCTTGTTTGTTGCAGCGTGTCCAGTTGTTATTGTTCACACAACCATCAAGGCCATCACAAGTGTTCATGTAAATCTCTGTGACTGTCACAATGTCATTGTTTTCTTGTTTGTTGCAACGTGTCCAGTTGTTATTGTTCACACAGCCATCAAGGCCATCACAAGTGTTCATGTAAATCTCTGTGACTGTCACAATGTCATTGGTTTCTTGTTTGTTGCAGCGTGTCCAGTTGTTATTGTTCACACAGCCATCAAGGCCATCACAAGTGTTCCTGTGAATCTCTGTGACTGTCACAATGTCATTGTTCTCGTTGTTTGTTGCAGCGTGTCCACTTGTTATTGTTCACACAGCCATCAAGGCCATCACAAGTGTTCATGTGAATCTCTGTGACTGTCACAATGTCATTGGTTTCTTGTTTGTTGCAGCGTGTCCAGTTGTTATTGTTCACACAGCCATCAAGGCCATCACAAGTGTTCCTGTGAATCTCTGTGACTGTCACAATGTCATTGTTCTCGTTGTTTGTTGCAGCGTGTCCACTTGTTATTGTTCACACAGCCATCAAGGCCATCACAAGTGTTCCTGTGAATCTCTGTGACTGTCACAATGTCATTGGTTTCTTGTTTGTTGCAGCGTGTCCAGTTGTTATTGTTCACACAGCCATCAAGGCCATCACAAGTGTTCATGTAAATCTCTGTGACTGTCACAATGTCATTGTTTTCTTGTTTGTTGCAACGTGTCCAGTTGTTATTGTTCACACAGCCATCAAGGCCATCACAAGTGTTCCTGTGAATCTCTGTGACTGTCACAATGTCATTGTTCTCTTTGTTTGTTTCAGCATGTCCAGTTGTTATTGTTCACACAACCATCAAGGCCATCACAAGTGTTCCTGTGAATCTCTGTGACTGTCACAATGTCATTGTTTTCTTGTTTGTTGCAATGTGTCCAGTTGTTATTGTTCACACAGCCATCAAGGCCATCACAAGTGTTCATGTAAATCTCTGTGACTGTCACAATGTCATTGGTTTCTTGTTTGTTGCAGCGTGTCCAGTTGTTATTGTTCACACAGCCATCAAGGCCATCACAAGTGTTCCTGTGAATCTCTGTGACTGTCACAATGTCATTGTTCTCGTTGTTTGTTGCAGCGTGTCCACTTGTTATTGTTCACACAGCCATCAAGGCCATCACAACTGTTCCTGTGAATCTCTGTGACTGTCACAATGTCACTGTTCTCCTTGTTTGTTGTAGCGTGTCCAGTTGTTATTGTTCACACAGCCATCAAGGCCATCACAACTGTTCCTGTGAATCTCTGTGACTGTCACAATGTCATTGTTCTCCTTGTTTGTTGTAGCGTGTCCAGTTGTTATTGTTCACATAGCCATCAAGGCCATCACAACTGTTCCTGTGAATCTCTGTGACTGTCACAATGTCATTGTTCTCCTTGTTTGTTGTAGCGTGTCCAGTTGTTATTGTTCACATAGCCATCAAGGCCATCACAACTGTTCCTGTGAATCTCTGTGACTGTCACAATGTCATTGTTCTCCTTGTTTGTTGTAGCGTGTCCAGTTGTTATTGTTCACACAGCCATCAAGGCCATCACAACTGTTCCTGTGAATCTCTGTGACTGTCACAATGCCATTGTTCTCCTTGTTTGTTGTAGCGTGTCCAGTTGTTATTGTTCACATAGCCATCAAGGCCATCACAACTGTTCCTGTGAATCTCTGTGACTGTCACAATGTCATTGTTCTCCTTGTTTGTTGCAGCGTGTCCACTTGTTATTGTTCACACAGCCATCAAGGCCATCACAACTGTTCCTGTGAATCTCTGTGACTGTCACAATGCCATTGTTCTCCTTGTTTGTTGTAGCGTGTCCAGTTGTTATTGTTCACATAGCCATCAAGGCCATCACAAGTGTTCCTGTGAAGTGATTTGTGTCTTTTGTCCAAGTGGTGTTGACTTGTATCTGTGAAGTGGTTCAGGTATTTTGTCCAAGTGGCGTAGACGTCTTGTATCTATGTGCCAAAGTTGTGTTGACATCTTCTGTGAAGTGCTTGTGTCAGTTGTCTCTGTCATATCTCTGTGCTTCCAAGGTCAAGGCAGTTCAGCTGAAACAATATGATAGCACCGTGGTTAGTGAGTGACTCATGCATTCTATTAAACAACTGGTGCCATTGACACGGTTGCTGCAAGTTATAATTCTTTTTTGAAAAGCAACTTTTAGCCAAATAAAAAACCTTCACGGTAATACAATCCACGACTTTACACGTACAGATGGTATTTTCGTCACTAAACGTGATAATTAACAGCGATCTTGCAGCCGGTTCTTCTAATGGTTCTTTCTAAAATTATACAAAAACCAGCTGCGAGATCGCTGTGAATTAATATATTTAGTAACAAAGATATCATCTGTATGTGTAAAGTCATGGATTGTATTACTGAAAGTTTTTATATGGTAAAAATTTGCTTTTTAAAAAGAATTATAATTTAGAGCAACCGTGTCAGTGGCAATGTGGTGTTTTAGCTGAATCAGCATGGAGAATTGGGAACATATTTGATCATAACAATTCTTAAGACAGACAAATATGCCATTTCACTTCTCAATTCGTTAATCAGAGAAATTCTGTAACCATTGACCAGTATCATTAATAAAAAATATAAATCAACAGCAGAATATGTTCTAATGTATTTGCCAGTACTGTGTTGTATAACGTACAGTATCCAACTTTTATGTGATATTTACTCTTACCTGTCTTTGACACCATTTCGCCTGTCTTGTAGTTTGTGTTATGAGGATGTTCTACTCATTGGTCCTTTGGTCTGTGACAGCTAGGACTTCCACGGTCTGTGACAGCTGGGACTTCCATGGTCTGTGACAGCTGGGACTTCCACAGTCTGTGACATCTTGGACTTCCACAGTCTGTGACAGCTGGGACTTTCACGGTCTGTGACAGCTGGGACTTCCATGGTCTGTGACAGCTGGGACTTCCATGGTCTGTGACAGCTGGGACTTCCATGGTCTGTGACAGCTGGGACTTCCATGGTCTGTGACAGCTGGGACTTCCATGGTCTGTTACAGCTGGGACTTTCACGGTCTGTGACCTCAGGGACTTCCACAGTCTGTGACATCTGGGACTTCCATGGTCTGTGACATCTGGGACTTCCAGTCTGTGGTACTTGTCTCTTCCTGGCTCTGCAACATGACATCACTTACACTGTTACAACTCCAGAGCTGCCAAGTAACACTGTACAAAGAGGCATAGATATACCACTGCTCATTATGTGATGGGGTAAAATCTACCACAGGGGGTCTTGAGCCACAGTTGCAAGGGGGAAATGTGGAATGGGGCTCCCCCAAGTTGAATATTTTTTTATTTTGGGTATATTTACTTAATTCTCTTTCTGGTGTTTTTTAGGTGAAATTGTGGTTTGGTAGTATATTTGGATTCAAAATATTTTGAGCATATTTTATTTTTTGTAACTTTGGATACAGTGTGATGGGAGGTTTGGGTTGAAAAGTGGTAGATCATGAGATTCCGTAAAAAATTTAAAAAGGTGGTAGTTCTACCTCCAAAGCGATAGCCTTAATACCAGGCATGGATTAATTTCAATTTAATTAACTCAATTAAGTTAATTTAATTAATTAACTTTTTCAGAAAGGCTAATTTAATATAATTTAATTAATTAATTTTACCAAAATGGGTTAATTTAATTTAATTGACAAATTCCCAATTAACCCTTAATTAAGTGCTCATTTAACAGTTGATATTATTGGATAGTTCACAGCTATGTTATCCAGGCATTTTCAGAAGGTTTGCTGTCACTATTCCAATCACTACCTGAGAGAGATCAGACTTAGGCATGTGTGAAAGGGAGGGAGAACATCAGCCCCCCCCAAGGTGTGAGAACTGAGTGCCAGTAACCCCCAGGTCATTATGCTGTTGGTTTAACACCACCTCTAGTTTTGTCAAATGACTGTTGTCTAGATATATCTTCTGCAAGGTAATTGTAGGTGGAGTTAATCATATGAAGCCCCATATAACTTTCATACATCAATCGTGTGGTGTGGAAAACTGACTGCCCTGAGATTTAAAGTAAATCCTTTACATAAAGTTTGTTTAAGGTGGCCAAAACTCAATTTTACTCACACATGAAAGCTAACTGCCCTCATCCAGGTATAAGCTATCAGTTGAAAGCCAATTTCCCTCACCTTTAACTGAACAAATCAATGTGGTATTCCATGCCTGCCAGTTCACATATTTCTAGCTAATAAGGAAAGGACATTTTGAGCTCCTCTCCTCCAGCTGGACTGAGTTTCATGTTGAAATTTATAATCGAGTTCTGAATGACACATGAAACATGGCTGCTAGCGTTGAGTTCATCGAAGGTACTGACCCTGTGGCCATTTGGAATAGTTATACCTATCACAAGAGTTGACAAATGGCATGAAGTTGACATGTAGTAAGAGAAAAAGTGTGAAGTGTAAGACATTTCTGGTGGTTAGCGATGACGGAACTGTGTTCAAAGCTGAAGATAGCCACAATTACCAATCGAACCCTGGTGATGCACAAGTGAGACAGTTGAGAGGAAACATGCGAAAGCAAGCCAGGGATGAAACGACATCAGTGCAGGTGATTTACGACCAGGAAAAGGTGAAACTGCTTCAACATAAGAAAGTAATAATTTACACTTACTTTGGAGTAGAAATTGAAACAAATGCGATGTTTCAACCCGACTACGGCAGACCTTGTTCATGCACTGATGACCTATGTTGTGGCTGAGATTCTGTCGGAATAATCTGGTTGTAGATTGCAGGTAGATGGTATCCCTGGTCTCAATTCATGGTGAGGCCTCTCTGCTTGGCGTAGGTTGCCTCCTTCACTTTTCTCTTCTGCCAGTTTTGTTCCCTGGCCAGGATCTTGGTGTTGTTCATGGACACTGAGTGTCCTGTGGTCAGACAGTGGTCTCCTACCCCTGTAGGTTTATCTAGGTTCATTTGTTCCTTCAACCTCTGGCTGAGTATCTGTTTAGTCTCACTGGTGTATGTGTGTCTGCTGTTGTTGTCATATGTGATGTCGTAGATAGTCCTGTACTGGTGTTCTTTCAGTGTTTTGTCTTTAGTGTGAACTACCATGGAACGAAGACAAGACAAAAGAACACCAGTGTGGGATATTAAAATAAAATATTAAAACAAATTATTGAACTTAATTATTGTTATATAACTATACATTCCATAGCAGCATAATTATGTGAGTACATAGTATCAAAGCATGTAAATATCACATATCTACTACATCTTAACTACATTTTTATAAAATAGAGAAGAATAATTTGTTGCTATATCTAAAGAAATATGAAGTATTGTTAGCTAAATACCTTGATATGTATATAGCCCCATGTTTGTTGTGTCGATGGCTGAAGTTGACCCTGTCTGTTTAGACGTCAAAGACCCTAGTGGGCGTTTTCCAGCCAGAACTTGAATACGTTCCGGTCTTCCTACAATGTACAACTGAAATAAAGACATTCTTATATTACCATATAATCCAAAATTGTTGCATAGCTATGCATAACTAGTTTGCTGTTAGCTTTACACATAATGAATAGCGTACATTGTTGTTATGTATAGAATCTTTCTCACACACCGGCTGTTAGTAGGGTCTATGTTTTAGTGTATCATGTGGAAGACGTGTGTAAGTTCTTTACAACATGTCAGATGGTAGGCAGATTGACTGTTAAGTTGTTTATGACTGTCTTATTATTCAATCAACCTCTATGTCAGGAAACACCAATTCATTGAGCTTTGAATTTGATTACCCTTGGAAGCTGCAATACCACTGTTAATCAAATGGGTTGAGTTGATAAGCAGAAACATAACATACAAGGAAAAATGCTAATTATACCTCTGTATAAAGCAATAGTTAAACCTCATTTAGAATAATGTATACAAGCTTGGAGACCATATCGTAAGAAGGATATAGATAAGCTTGAACGCATACAAAGGAGAGCAACTAAAATGATTCCAGAACTTAGAGACCTTAGTTATGAAGAACGCCTGAAAGAATGTGGTTTAACAACACTAGAGACAAGGAGGTTAAGAGGAGATCAGATTGAAGTTTTTAAGATATTGAATGGGTATGAAAATATTGATAGAAATATGTTTTTCTCACTCAAGAAAGATAGAAGAAATAGAGGATATGAGGTAAAATTAGTAAAGGATCAGTGTAGATTGCATATCAGGAAGTACTCGTTCTCACAGAGGACAATAAATGAATGGAACAAATTGTCTACAGATTGTGTAACTGCTAGCAGCGTGAATATGTTTAAAAACAAGGTTGACACATATCTCAGGAGGGCGGGTTATTAGTAGATGAACGTTGTTGGACTCTCGATAAGCCAATGGCTTCCTTGTCCACTTGCCATCTCGGCCTTTGGCTTGGATGACAAATCTTGTTAAATCTCCTGATATGTGCATAAAAACTCTTGCTGTCATTCATGCTGTTACATGCTAGTTTTTGTTCATAGCTTCTTTTAGATTGTCTAATTTAAATTGTAGCTGCATTAAGTGCCTCTTTGTAATTTGCGTAGCCTTCATCCTTTCTGGAACACCTATAAACCCTCCACATAATATAAGTGTTTCTTTCTAGACTGTTTTCCTTGTTTTTTCAAGGAAAAAAATTTATCGATGATACTCTCAATTTCATATTTTAGAATATTCCAACATTCAGTTGCAGTCTTATTCATCAGCATGTTATTCCAATCTAGCTTTGTTAGTATTTTCTCATATTCTCTTTGTGGAAGTTTCTCCTGAACGTTTTTTATTTCTACTTTCTGATTTTACATTGATGTCAAAATGTATGTGATTACGGTCACTGTCACCCAATGGTTCATGTATTTTTACATTGTCCACTAATTCTTTTTGTGTAGACAAAACTATATTTAATACATTCTCTCTCCTGGTTGGTTCTAGCACGTGCTGAGTAACGAAGCTATCTTGAATTAAAAATAGAAATTGTTGGTCCTCACCCCCTGTGCTCTCTGGAGATTTCCATTGTATGTGTCCATGGTTAAAATCTCCCATTATGATACATTCCCCTTTACTAACTACCTTTATAGCGTTTTGTATTTTTGTGTTATCCTCTTCGTTTATGTTTGGACTTCGGTAAACTAATCCAATAGTTAATTTTGAATTTCCTGAAACTATTTTGTACCAAACAGCTTCATGGCAATCTGCATCCTTTTCTAATTTTATTTCATAAGCCTGAATAGATTCCTTAACGTATAAAATAACTCCCCCTCCCCTTCTTCCTATTCGATCTCTCCTAAACATTACGTATCCTGTCAGTCCTAATTCTGCATCCGTTATGTCTATGTTGGCCCATGATTCAGTTATACCAATTATGCGAGAGTCAGTATCTTCTACAATAATGTTTAATTCGTTTTTCTTATTTACTATGCTCCTAGCATTTAAACACTAGCATTTATAATCTGCTTCATACCTGTTTTAGGACATTTTGTTATTGGTTTGTCTGTTCTAGTGGCCTCTTGTCCTGCTTGAGACACCTCTAAGTAACCCCACTGCGCTTCTAGTTTAAACAATGCTTACTACCAGAAATATTTGTTATACTACACATGCTGAGAACTCATCTGCAAATACTGCTGCCCCCTTTCCACTTAGATGAAGCCCATCACTCATGTACATATCAGCCCTCCCAACAAAACTTCCCCACAAATCCAACTTCCTCTTCCCTACATAACTTCTGGACTAGCATGTTAATTGCCATCCCCCGGCAATTTCGATATCTATGATCCCTCCTTCCTATTACTGATAAAATTCCTGACAGTATTACCTGCTCAACCCGCGTCTGCTTTCGTGTTCTGACCAACTGCCTGTATTTCCTAACTATGGCAGTTGTACCCTCCCTCTCTATGTTATTTGTCCCTATGTGTACTAAAACAGATCTACCCTTGCCCGAACCCACAATGTTTTCTACCCTCTCAGTTATCTCCTCTATTTTGGCCCCAGGCAGGCAAACCACCATGTCATCTCCCTTGTTTAAGACTCTGCCGGTCTTCTTAACTATTGAGTCCCCCACAAACACCCTCGCTCTCTTCCTCACCCAGAATAGCTCTTCCTTTGGATCCCTTCCGTCACATTCTGTCCTGCAGCCTTGTCACTTGGCAGACTGTTATCAGTCTCTCTCTGTCACCCATCAACCTGTCACCTTTCCCTCCCGTCTCCTGACTAGCTTGCGTTCCCATCGCCTTCCCTCCTGACACCTTCCATCCTGTCTACCTCACACCCATCACCTTCAATCTCGTCTCCTTCCCTCCCGTCTAATTTGCTCTTGTCTTCCCCACTCCCCTGTCCTTCGCTCCATTTATCTTCCCTCCCGTTTCTTTTCTTCCCGTCTCCTTTCATCCTGTCTCCCTACAACCTGTCACCTTACCTCCTCTCAGCCTCCTCCCAGACTGAGGTGAGCTCTCCCTAGCATCTTTCTCATCGTCTTCCCCCACTTTTTCATCTACCATCCCCTGACCAGAACCACTGGCACAACCCACCTGTTCCCTTTCCACCATTGCCACAACGAGTAGCCTCAGCTGTTCCAACTCCACCGCTAGTGCCTTCATCCTCGCACATCCCCTACACTATGTATAACTAATTTGCTGTTAGCCCTATACATAATGAATAGTGATCATTGTTGTTATGTGTAGAATCCTTCTCGAACACAGGCTGTTAGTAGGGTCTATGTTTTAGTGTTTCATGTGGAAGACGTGTCTAAGTTCTTTACAACATGTCAGATGGTAGGTAGCTTGACTGTTAAGTTGTAGACAATAACGTTTAAACTCAGTAATAAAAAAATAAACAACATATGGCAATAAGGGATAAATGTATTTGCCAGATATCTAGACTTTTCTTTACTGAATTCATGATAATTAGAATGAAAGTTGCTCTCATTTATACCGCAGATAACCAGCTCTTTCTGGGAGAATACTACACCAGTACAAACATGGACATTACGTTTGCATGAGGAATTCAAATATTACTGGTAGAAGAAGAGGAAGACGGACATTAAGATGGAGGAAGTTAGGAGATGTCTCGAGAGGGCAGAGGGGACCAGCCTAGAGTGGGAGAGGATGGCACAAGATGATTCGTTGAGAGGGCAGAGTTGACCAGCCTAGAGTGGGAGAGGGTGGGACAAGATGATTCGCTGAGAGGGCAGAGTTGACCAGCCTAGAGTGGGAGAGGGTGGCACAAGATGATTCGTTGAGAGGGCGTAGTTGACCAGCCTAGGGTGGGAGAGGGTGGCACAAGATGATTCGTTGAGAGGGCAGAGTTGACCAGCCTAGAGTGGGAGAGGATGGCACAAGATGATTCATTGAGAGGGCAGAGGTGGCCAGCCTAGAGTGGGAGAGAATGGCACAAGTTGATTTGTTGAGAGGGCGGAACAGTGGCCCCACCCTGCAAGGGTCCAAGGGGAAGATGAAGAAGAGATGTTACAATATCATAAAATAATGCTGCTAGAATTTGTCACATCAATCTGAAGATACAAGTATGTGTCCTTACCCCAAAGAAACTGTGTCAACGTCTCACTTGCCCACTGTCAACTGATGACTAGGTCACCTTGGTAGTTCATCTTGTCTGTGACGCCACTGAACTAACCGATCAGTTCATCTC
The DNA here is from genome assembly GCA_033239005.1 of Lamellibrachia satsuma. Lineage (NCBI taxonomy): Eukaryota > Metazoa > Annelida > Polychaeta > Sabellida > Siboglinidae > Lamellibrachia > Lamellibrachia satsuma. The sequence goes on from BSQZ01000066.1 coordinate 2,195,365, forward strand.
CACCCAGGAGATGGTGGATGTCATCCTTTAGTGTTTGTACTGGAGTGTCATCAGCTGTGACGTTTTAATGTGTGATGTCTTTACCTGTTATACCTGAACTAAGACATACCAGAGAACATGTGCAACAAGTCAATGTCATCACAGTCAATGTCATACCTCTCGCTGAATCGAGTGCAGTGCAAGCAGAAATATAGAGAGGAGAGTTGAAACCTACGGGAAACAAACAGAAATGTTTCACACTAACACATAATCAATATACTTCCTTGTACCTGACATGCTGCAATCCCTGTGCAGATATGCCATGCTGTAGGTGACGTAAGTAACCATGTTGAGACTGGTATGGACTCCTGTTTTCAGGTGGATTGAACCATGACTGCAAGAAAACAAACCAATAATCAGACATCAGGAGACAGTAGCCACTTGTTTGGTTACACTACATGTACAGTATTTGTTGTAATTCTTGCTGTGTGAGCCAGTGGTGTATTTAAGGGAGGGAGCCATGGCCCCTTGGCTTAGATTTGATTTGTTTCATATGTAACCTGTTGTACCACTACATGCGTGGTAAACTAGTGGGTGACTACGTTTGGCCTCCCCTTTGGCCTCCCCTTTGGCTTCCCCTTTGGCCTCCCCTTTGGCCTCCCCCTTTGGCTTCCCCTTAGGCCTCCACCATTTTGCCCCTCCTTTGTGAGATCCTAGATGTTGTTGTAATAAACAGCCATAACTACCTGCCCCTAAGTAGAAAGACATTGCTTAATTAACAGTCTGCATATTCCAAATGTAGACAATTCAAAGTAATGCAACAGGGGAAGTGAAGCTACAAAGTGTACTACCTGGTTGGAATCTGTTGTGAGTAATAAACAACATTATTTACAACTACTAATCCCCGTGGCTGGCCAGTGACATTGTATACTTGTGGGTGGTTGCCAAAGTAGTCACAACACTGTATACGCTTCCAGCCTGTAACAAGGACATTTGACATCCAATAAAGCAGGGTTAGCAAATATACACTGACATGTACATAATACAAATCAAATGACAACTTTCATTAGTTAAATAATTAAATTGGTTTTGCAAATGAAAGTATGTTTCACTATAATTGTAAGTGACTGTTTCTTGTTGTTTGTACATTGTCAGTTCCCAATTAAAATAATGTTGTTGTGTTGTATAGTCTTAACATAATTAAATGCGTATATATGATGCTACACCAGATATGATTAATTGTACATAATATTTTACGTGTTAAGAATAGATTGGGTTAATGACATACTTTGTGAATTGCAATACTCTGGCTTATGACTTCACTTGAAAGTATACATTGATGACGTATAGAGAATCTGACTTATACAATACCTTGAGGGTTAAAAAAAATCATGATTTTTTTTGTAAATAAAAAATCGGATTTTTTTATTTAAATAAGATTTTTTTTATTTATTAGATTTTTTATTTATTTGATTTTTTTTTAATCTGGTATACACGTCATAAAATATTTGACTATCAAGCTATCTGGTGTCAATACAGCTACACAAGTGTGTGCACTTTGTGCTTTTGTATAAAAAAACACAAAACTGTTGATCTCGATGCTTGAAAACAATTATTTGTGCTAAATTCATATAAATCAGCAATGAAGAAAACCGGAAGTAAAAAAAATCATAAATCAATGATTTTTTTTTTGGAGCAATTTAAATCATGATTTAAATCAAATGATTTAAATCAAACAACCATGAATGCCTTTCTTTGAAAATTTTTTCAATGCATCTTGCCCAAGTGAAAAGGCACTTAGGGATTATATTAAAACAATTATATATGACACTACATGACACAGGTTTCACGGAGGAAGGGGTAAGATTAAGTTAACTTAGGTTTTCCCTATAACATTGTTTATTTTCAGATTACCGTTTATATGGGTGCTAACTTTTAGCGAATGCAGGTCTTTGTGCAATCATAGCATACATGAAAGCACATACCCAAGCTTGCTTGCTCACGAACACAGTCATAATTTATTTGATCCTAAAATTACTAGTTCAGTGGGATTTCAGTTTTGTATTATATAACTGGGTTAACTATGCCAGGAAAAGCAAAAGATAACAAACTGGGAAAAGAAAAACCTCTTGTGGACTCACTATATCTAAAAAACACCATTGGTGTGAATAGGTTGCGAGTATATGATCTTCATATTTGAATGAAGAAGAAAGAAAACATTTTTTCTAGAGATTCCACTCAGTGTGTCATACAGACATTCAACTTACCTAAGTTACTCCAACACAACAAGCTGCTGCTGTTGTAGTTGATGGATAAACTGTTTATGATCACTATTGTTGACATAATCTTAGTGTGTCCACTTCCATCGAGATTCATCTTCCAGATACCAGTTGATCCAGAATGTTGTGTATAAATCAGCAGTCTAAAATGGTACATTTAAAACAACATGATAGCAAGCCCTTAGTCAGAAATAACATTTTGCCAGTCTTGAGCATTCTAAAAAACCTTAAATGCGCGAACGGCTATGACAGCCATTATTGGCCCAACTGATTTTTTTTCAATGGCAAGCCAATGTTGGTTGATATAATGACAGCCATTTTTGGCCCATTTGGTTTTTGCAGTAGTAAGCCAATGCAAGTTGAGCAAATGACAGCCACTATTGGCCGAATTAGGTTTTTTCAATGGCAGGCCAAGTCCGGTTTAAACATTATTGGCCCAATCGAGTCTTACTAGCTGTGCAGAAAGCTGGGCATTATCCCCTGCACAGTAATACTAAAAGAAGAGCCGACACATGAAGGTTTGTGGAAAAGTAACTTGAAACTTCATTTTAAATATATAAACATGGAAGTATTGTTTGAAGCATCTTAAGAATTTAAGTGCATGCATGCAAATACGTCTAATATGGAAAAAAATATGATTACAATCACATTCAAAATCAAATGCTTGACACTAAAAGTAAAGCAACACAACAAATAAGAATAGAAGATATAGCACTGAGTAATACAATTGGTTTTGAAAGTAACACATTGAAACATTACTTCTTTGATAAAACAACAATCATCCAGATTCAGTATTACCTATTGGACAAAAAACAATATGAATTTACTAGACTGAGCACAGCCTAATCGTTGGTGGTTTGCCTGCCGTTTGAGTAGAAGAACCAGGAAACTGCTGCTGATAATAGGGCCTACACGCCAGTTATGTATGTTAATTGGAGCCTGAATCAGACTAAATTTCAAAATCTACCACGATTGCGCTTGGCCACTGTAGAGTGCCAGCGATAGGCGACAATACAGTAGCTTCTCGGTTACTAGCTGGAGGAACATCAACATTATGGATCTCCACCAACTTAACAAAGGATGCTGACTCGGACTGTTCAGGGACAATCGCAGGAACACTGCTTTTATTGACGTTTACGAAAACGGCATCGATTGTCGTGAACTTTGACATTGACATATCACATCTTTTCACTCGCTTGGCAGGTGCCATTTTGAACTTGTCCCACGACATCCGGGTCACGGGATTATTTCTTCCAATGAGGACGCCAATGGATACGCACTGAGAAAGGCCACAGAAACGTGTGGGATCATGCCTCAGTGAGACTTCCTGGTGTGTTACAGACGAATGTAGGGCACAGTAATTTTAGATGTGTTATTTTCAAAAAATCATCATCTGACATAACTTTGCTGGTAGAACATGTTGGCAATGTAACTGTGGATTTTTAGATGATTTCAATAGGCAGAAGGATTTTTGGCAATTTTTTCGTAACAAGGCACGTGTGCGTAGTAATTCATGCAGAAATTGGTAAAACTTGATGGGTATGGCACGTTCAGGCATTTTAAATGAGTTACAAGTACGAGACTTTGACTAAACTCGATCAGCATGTCAATGAGATGATAGCAACAGCAGGTAAGAAGTTTAAGAATTTTTGATGGTCCCGTTTTCTTATAATCGTGCAAAACGTTAACATGATCGCCAATGGGAAACGTAACAGGAGGCTGAACCCAAATAGGCACCATGGCAACGGAAATGCGGTAGCCATCTAAAAGACATGGAGGACGTTTTTTTTTTAAATATACTGATTAAATGCATGAAAACGTTTGTCTGTCACCAAACAATGAGTGTGTACTGTGGACAGGCTGCATAGAAGGAAGAATTGTTAAATATGGAGCTATTAATTGCCAACTCAGATGTGGCTACAGTTGTGCAGTGACAGTGTATAGGCTCAGTTACATGGTCCAACATAGAATCACACGAATCAATTAAAATGGCTGCTAACTTGCCTCGTGTTGCGTGCGTTTACTAAGAACATTGTCTGTGTCATGCTAGTTAATATTATATTATTATATGTATTTTATTGATTCCATTTAGTCAACAAGAGCATTACTTGTTAAGCGCCGCTATTATTTAAACTTCGTAACCGTCTCTTTTAGGAGGTATCCTATAACTGATCTACTATATATCAAAAATGTCAAACAAATGTACATTTTAATGTTGCACTATAACGTTTGATGTGCATCAGCTGATATGTTACACTATTTGATGATTAATAAGATATATAGATGTCAATAAAAAAAAAATGTCATCTGTTCAAATTGCCCGAAAGAGTTTATGGTAAGCTAAAAGCTTAACATAAGCACATTTTTATATTGGGAAATCAACGGTAATTTTCATAAATGTCTATTCACCACGTCTCAGTACACATTTCATGTTGCGTGCAGTTCTTTGTAAGTGTACGGACACAAGGAGATGAAGGTATGGAAGCCTAACCGTAGCTAACCCCATCTCTAGCTAACCCCATCCCTAGCTAACCCCATATCTAGCTAACCTCTTCCCTAGCTAACCCTAACCACGAAGTGGTTGACAGAAGATATAACCATTCCCAAAGGCATAGGTTCACGGGAAAAGTGAACAGTTTGCTTGCAAAGACAGACAGCCGTAGCAATCACAAATAGCATGTTACTGACCGGCTGCCAAAATGGAAATTTGGTCAAAATTAGGGGGTATGGCACCAGTTTGTGAGGGAGCAGGTAGCTATTTTACACTAGAACAGTCATTGGTGATATTTGTTATGTGGCCCAATGCATTGGTGATATTGTGTTGGACAGAATAGTCGTATTTTGGTTGTGTCACAGCCACTGGAAGCATTGCGTATATAAACATTTTCAAATGTGGCCACAATGGGTATCTGGTCATGTGATACCCTTTATGATGGCGTATCCAAATCAAACAGTACACCATGTACCCGGTCAAGCAGAAGCATGAAAGCAATCACATAAACAATAAAATTTAACAAGTCTGACACAATGGAAATCACCCAAAATCCTGTTAAATGTGACAAATTGTCACTTTTCTGACAAAGTTGCGCCATATTTGGTTAAAAATCAAGCAATTATATAAATATTAATTTGAAAATAAGTAGGTGGTATATTTAAAGAGACAGTAAGTAGGTTTCATTGGTTCATAATGCTCTAGAAATCTAGTGTATATGGTTAATGATTTATCAAGTGTCAAAATTTACCTATATTTAAATTATGTGACTGGTTTTCAGCTAATATTATGGGCAGGGCATTGTTTTGATTTGGCTGTGAAACAAATAATAATGGCATGACAAGCAGGAGTGTTCCATAATAGGTTTACATATACATTGTGCCGCAACTTAATATAAAATTGGACACTTTCTCCAAAAAAAGGTTCCCTATTTGGGATCATGCCTCAGTTAGACTTCCTGGTGTGTTACAGACGAATGTAGGGCACAGTAATTTTAGATGTTATTTTCAAAAAATCATATCATCTGACATAACTGCATTTGAGCCATGAACATTGGCAACTTTGTTGGTAGAACATGTTGGCAACGTAACTGTGGATTTTTAGATGATTTCAATAGGCAGAAGGATTTTTGGCAATTTTTTCGCAACAAGGCACGTGTGCGTAGTAATTCATGCAGAAATTGGTAAAAATTTACGGGTATGGCACGTTCAGGCATTTTAGATGAATTACAAGTATGAGACTTTGACTAAACTCGATCAGCATGTCAATGAGATGATAGCTACAGCAGGTAAGAAGTTTCAGAATTTTTGATGGTCCCGTTTTCTTATAATCGTGCAAAACGTTAACATGGTCGCCAATGGGAAACGTAACAGGAGGCTGAACCCGTGTTTCCCAACCAATGACGTACACGATTACAATAAATAGAGATCAACCGCAGTATCATTATTTTTCAATGATGTCAAGGTTAACAATATAGTCTTATAGATCGGCGGTATTTGCTATTCTGCCGCCAACAACATTAGTCGAATCATGACCGCGTGCGCTAAGAGTCACTAAGACAGTTCAAACAATTTTATTATGAAAAAAATGTAATCTTGTAAAAAACCCGTCTTTCATCTTCAAGATGGGCAGACAGGTCCCTGGCTAAGGGCCTGCATGATAGTAATAACATGGCACATCAAGTAGAGTTAGTGGGATATTAACAAGAACAAATGACTCCTAATTGCTGCAGGAAGTTGACTGATTAGTTAATGGGCATTAGTGATTAAAATTAAATTTGGTGCTGCAATCAGGAATCATAGTCTATCGTGTGTAGTATACTACTTTTAATTCCTGTTTAAGCGCAAGAATTAGTTTAATGTTCAAAGAATCACTGATGTCATTTCATTATGCACCAATAGATATAGACACCAGTAAACGCAACTGCAACATGGTTGGTGATGACAGCAATAATATTCATTACAAGAAGTCAACAGAAAATGGTGCCCGTTGTTGAAAGAGGCTTTGAAACACTGCCATTGTCAATGCAGCAAAATGCAAATAGTCACATCATGACCGAATGAAAATTACGACAGAATGTTATAAAAACCAATACTGTGACCGTTTTAATGTGCTAATCATCATCTAAACAGATGCGATATAGTTATTTCATCATCTGTTGTTCGAAACGTATGGAAACTACAAATGGATTACGTTAACATAAGTGCATAAGTTAACGAATCTGAAAACGTGTCCTGGCGGCATCCTGGTGGTACCATTATTACGACCGTTGCATGTATCGTCGACCTCTTCAGCATCCTGGTGGTATCATTATTATGACCGTTGCATGTATCGTCGACCTCTTCAGCATCCTGGTGGTATCATTATTATGACCGTTGCATGTATCGTCGACATTGCCACATTCTGGTAATTACATGCTTTTACCAATATTAAACATGCAATATTATCTAAAAAAGTAAATACTTTTTGCATGCTATCTTAGCAAAAGCCCAGTGTATAGGTGTACAGGTATTATCATTGTAAAGTGTACACATTGCTAAATTTGAATTGTACATTATTTGCAATTTGTATTTTACACATTTACAATGTGTATATTATACAAGCTATATAATGTACACAATGTCTAAGCCCTGCATACTTTTAGAGCACATTATTTCTATATTGTAAGTTTAAGTTACAATTGTAAAATTGCAGGAAATAAGTTACCTCTCTTTCAGATCGATGGTCAACCCATGCGGCAAGCCTGTACAGGTGGTGATTGTTGTCCTCCCACTGCCGTCCACCCCGACCACTTCAATCTTCTTGTCTTTGTGGTTTGTGAAGTACAACTTTTTTTTTACTGGATCAATAGCGAGGCCAATATACCCTCCACAACCTGAACATACAAGAAGAAAATAACAAAGTGTTTTATTGCTGTATTAATGGCAATTTGTCACGAATGTTAAATATTTTCCAGCGTATTCAATATGGTCACTTTAATACGTCAAGTGCGTATATGTAGCCCATTGTCACTGGTCAACAGCACCGTCATTTAATATATGACATGTTTACCAGCATTATGTAATTGCTTAATGTATGTATACACATTAAAGTGATTAAACAATGGGACCCTGTTGGTTGCTTGAAACCTTGGTTAAGATATCTCATAGTTATATTGTTCTTAACACTATCAGATGTGTTTGATAGATTCTGAAATTACCAAGATAAATCATATTTTATAATAAACTGAGATGATGTAGTGAAGTGATTATGTATATTAAAACCATTCTAAGATATATATCTACATACACTATTTTTTAAGAACTCCAATAAGCAATGGTGCAAGCATTAAGTTAACAAATATGGCCTTATTAGTGTTCATTCTGGTGCACTAAATGTGCCACATTTATAATGATTCAATATAACATTCTGTTGTGCTCTAAAATTAAAATATTACAAGCACAAGCAATACAGAAATCTGGTCAGAGACTTCATTGACATTTTAAATAAATTACATGAACTGAGTAAGCTACATGTATCATGTATCTGCAATAAAATGGTACGTAGTATTATAGCCCATGACAACTCATGAACAATCATATAAGTTCAACTTGCCTGAGAGGATGTGCTTTCTACTGGAGCCGTCAAATGTCACCTGTGTGATACTGCCATTGCCATATCCAAAGTACACAAAGCCATTAACCTCGTCCACGGCAAGAGAGTTTGGAGTACCTACAGACACACAATGCGACATCTAGATCACAAATGCCAAGTTGGCTCAGCATACAGTGGACATTTCAGAGACATTCCTGAAACTTCCTGTTCTGATGTCACTGTTATATAGCAGCATGTTAATACATAGTTTTGTACGGGATGCTATGATGATTACAATCATCAATCAATCATTTATTTCCCACACATAGTTACAATACTAGAAATAACAGCAAATTACTTAAACATTTGCAACAAGTGTAAATCAGTTAAGAATTGGAAAACTGGTGAGTTGGAAAAGGGGTAAACTGAAGGGCGACACTTATCTATGGTTCACCCCAACCCTTATTGTCATAGAACGTCGTGTTATTGCAACAAGAAAACAAAAACAACTATAGCGTTGTTAACTAGTACGATACATAACTATATATTAACATTAATAACAGCATATAACACTTTGTACTTGTTGCTAAATAAATGATGTCTAATACGTAGCACTAAATATCTAGCTTGTAGCACTTTTTAAATGGATGTATGCAATTAGACTGCATACTAATCTTTATGCAGTCAACACAACACAGATATAGAGATATGAAAAGGCTAAACGAATGACGTTTATTGTGGGGATTAAGTGTAAGCCCCCATTTAAAGAAATTTAAAACAAAGAAATGTGGGCTCCACAAGCCAACACCAGGCTGACTACGCCCAATGCAAGCCTCCTGGACGTCGGGTTCCTAGAGCCCACATTTCAACACATAAAACAGTAGCAGTATTCCTAGAACAAATAAAAGAAGCAATGGCATTACTATTGTCATAAAACATCCTTAAGCCAAATAGTCTATGCCCTACATGCTATCATGCAGTCTATGAATACAAAACTACCTGCTTAAAACTACATTAGCTCTAACTCAAGTGTGCGAAGCCCGTCTTACTACAGCACCTGCATCAACTGCTCTGTCTCTGCTGGAATGAAGGAACAGTCCCTCAAGAAATGCGGGATGCTACAATAGTCACCTTGTCCAAAAACAAAGGCGACCGCAGTGACTGCAACAACTATAGGGGCATATCATTATTGAGCATTGTGGGGAAGACCTTCGCTCGGGTCCTGCTAATCAAGACTACAGAAACTTGCCTCACGTGTCTATCAAGAATCCCTGTGCGGGTTCAGAGCAGGAAGATCCACCACAGATATGATCTTCTCAGTACGCCAGCTCCAGGAAAAGTTCAGAGAACAGGGAATGACCCTCTACGTGGCGTTCATTGACTTAACCAAGGCCTTCGATCTTGTCAGCAGGAAGGGGCTCTTCCGCCTACTTGAGAAGATCGGCTGTCCTCCCAAGCTACGCAGTATGATGGTCTCCTTCCATGAGAACATGAAGGGTACAGTTGTGTACGATGGTTCGACATCGGAGCCCTTCCCTCTCTGCAGCGGTGTCAAGCAAGGCTGTGTCCTTGCTTCAACATTGTTTGGGATCTTCTTCTCCCTCCTTCTGTCACCAGATCTGATGCCAAAACAAAGGTGACAGAGGTATACGTCAGGGAGATGCTGTTTGCAGATGATGCAGCACTCACTGCCCATTCAGGAGGCCCTCCAGAGGCTGGTCAGTCGCTTTGCACACGCCTGCAGAGAGTTTGGACTCACAATCAACCTGAATAAGACGAACGTCATTGCGCGGGATGCCAGCCAAGTCTCCTCTGTCATGATCAATGACTACACCCTGGAGGTAGTAAAAGACTTCACCTACCTCGGGTCAAACATCTCCAACAACCTTTCGCTGGACACTGAGATAAACAGGCGCATCGGAAAAGCCGCAGTCACTATGGCCAAGCTGACCAAAAAAGTATGGGAAAATAAGATGCTCACTGAGAACACCAAGATGAGAATCTACCAGGCCTGTGTGTTGTGCACCCTCCTCTATGGCAGCGAATCGTGGACCACACACAGGAGTGCCGCCTCAACACCTTCCACATGCGGTGCCTCAAGCGTATCCTCGGCATCACCTGGCAGGACAGTATCCCCTACAGCGACATATTGGACCATGCCAGGATTCGTAGCATGCATTCACTGCTGAGCCATAGACGCCTGCGCTGGTTGGTCCATGTACGGTGCATGGAGGATGGCCGCTTGCCGAAAGACATCCTCTATGAACAACTCACCAGTGGTGCGAGGCCAGTGGGACGCCCAGCCCTCAGATTCAAGGATGCCTGCAATCGTGACATGATGGCCTGTGACATCAGCCCCAAAGACTGGGAAGCAGTGGCCGAAGACCGCACTGCTTGGCATCAGGCAATACGCAGAGGCATTGAAAGGGCAGATGAAAAGATGCACCAGCATGTGGCTGAGAAGAGGATGCAGCAAAAACAAAAAGCAGCACTACCACCACTGTCATCCTGTTTCATCTGCTTTGGCTGCGGCAAGGACTGCCACTCAAGAATCGGCTTTCACAGCCACAGTGGACGCTGCCAAAATTTGACAAGTTGACAACGGGGCGCATCAGCATTGTCTCTTCAAGACTACGCTCTGCCTACTACTATGGCTCTAACTCAAATAACTACAAAGGTGGGGCCAATTCACCACCGGTCACCGACACATGTGACCACCCTACCAACCCTAAGTAACCGCGTAAGTTAAGGACATTTAAATAGGACAGTTATCATTCCTACTCAAGCAATTCTAATGTATTTTTTAAATGCATCCGAAGTCCACCTGCCTACCGCCCTGATCTGCGCCTCCGATTCGCCCCTCAGTGCAGCTGCAGTGTCCGCCCCAATACGAAAGCTGTGACCCTTAAAAGCGGTAGTTTGGTAACCACAGAAACCAAATAGTCACTTCAACGACACATCAAATTCACTACGTAACTTTGGGGAGTGTTCTGGGTATGCGAACAGAGAAGCCTGCACATTGCCCCTGGCCAGCTGGAAATCTTGCAAAAAAGAAGCGGGGTGGATTAGAGTCACCTGGAGGTATTGGGGACCTTGCCGCGCGCTATGCTTAAAACGGCTGAAATAAATTGTTATCAACTCCCCGGATAACAAAACATCATCCATGTGCAAACAGCCACGTATTGTGCCACGTGATCGAGGCACCATTTCCCCTATCCGCAAATATGCTTTGAATGCCAGTACCATCATGGCTCGGAGCTTAAGACACTTATACCGAGATGCAAACACGGTGGGTAAAGCCTGCACTAAGCGGATGAGTACAGGAAGTGTGACAGGCAGGCGGATATCAGGGACTGTTCCCAGATTGCCAGCAACTTCTGCGTAGTCATATACGGCTGGATAACCTATCTTAACCAATCACAGTTAAGCAAGGCGGACATCTGCCCTGCTCTGCGACGGGACACGTAATTTGAACATCGAGGCAGCAATGCGTGTTCTGACTTTCATGCCTTGAAGTTTTAAAATTTTCAATTCCTTTTGAAAAATATTTTTTATTCGACACACCAGATCAACTGCTCCCACTGTGCCGGACATCACTGCTGCTCGTCTGAGACTTGAATATATCGTTTTTATCAATCTTGGTCAATACGCCATTTTCCGTCCTTTGTTCCGTTCAGGAAAAATGGTGGCCGATCACAGTCGAGACACCCGGGCCTTGATTATGGGACATAGCCATATTTTTTGGCTTTGACGGTGTCCTCAGACTTTGCTGTTGACGGCCACGGATGCCATGTTCATTAGATCAGCGTCCGTGGAGCCAGGCTCTTATCTTTGTGCACCGACGAGCAGTGGGAGCACATCTCGGTCTTGCGTCCACAACTGGTCGTGTTGCATGTTGGGGGAAATGACCTCGATTCATTGGCCGGTCCGTCCCCTCAGCAAGGCGGGGCGCAGCTCATGGAATTTGCCAACGAGTTGGTGGAAGTTGGCGTCAGCCATGTCATCATCTGCCAATTAATTCGGCGTTACAGCTGGCACCATATTTTACCGGAGGTTGGGGCCACTCGAGTGGCTTGCTTGAACGGCCTCTTTTTGGAAGCATAAGCAAGCTCTGGAACCCACAAACCACAGTATTTCGGGACGACGGCGTCCATTTTAACGATTTGGATAATTATAAGCTATATCGTAGTAAAAGGAGAGACATCCTTCGAGCTGTCAGTCTGTTGTAGTTCAACGGGCAATACACGGGAATAAATTCGGGTATCGTTAATTTTTATGACTGACAGAGAGGGGTGGTGTGTAACACCCTCCCTGTAGGAAATAAATACCAACTGACATAATTGCTTTGTTTATTCCATCTTTGTTCAGACCTGGTCACATTAAAAATCGTGTTTATTTAAAAATTGTATAAATTGGCTGATGTTTATTATTCATGCCAGTGTCATCCTTGACAAAGTGAATGAAGTTTGTATCATAGGCGCAGACGACTTCACTCGTCTTGGTAACCATTAACTGCCACAGCATGTTTATCAGTTATTCTATGTATACTTTAAGGAGTACTAATTGGCCATGGTTTATTACATGTTGTCCGGTATGACAAGCAGTAACTAAAAACACAGACTTTATGGGGAAGTTCACATTTTACTCACAGTGGAGCAATGGCCAACTGAATTGGTGTCCAGGCGAATTGGCCTTTTATTAACAATTCGGCCTGGGTTGCCAGCTTGGCGCTTCGGCCCAGCATGCAGTTGCCCTTGTAAGGTTATTCTATTAATTTTCGCATGTTACACTGTGGAGACACTGTGACAAAACGGCCAGTTGGCATATATGCGACTCAGCCATTAAGTGTCATTTCAGTTTGTATTACCAGCTTGGCGCTTCTGCCAGTTGTTTCAAAATGTTAAGTTCAGCTGGCAGGCTGTAACTTGAACGATTTTACATTTTATAAGCATTGTGACACATTTTCCAGTTGGCCATTAATTGGCAGTTCGGCTTGTATTACCAGTTTGGTGCTTCGGTCCAATAGTTCTTGTTTTGCAATTTATAAGCATTGTGACGAACTGGCCAGATAGCATCCGGGCGATTCTTCCAGTCATTGGAGTTTCGGTAAGGATTACTAGCTTGGCGCTTCGGTCCAATAATTTAGCATGTAACTTGAGCGATCTTACATTTTATAGGCATTGTGACGACACTTGGCCTGGGCTGTAACTGGTTACAGGATGGCTTCCACGGGGGCGCCAGCAGGCTACTCGTCATGTGGCAGCTACCGTGGAGCCTACCAGGACAAGAAGTCAGACTATAGCGGCAACTTCACCACGTCGGACGATGGATAGACGCCAGCCAGCAACAACGCACATCCAAGCGTTGACGACACAAAGCGATGACACCCTACATCGTTGGAGACTGCTGCACAGATGACAGCCCGGCAGCAGTGGGAACATTCAATTGAAGAGCGGGTTGAACAGACACATCAGTTGCTGCATGAAATGCATAACATGCTGACAGATCAGAGTAGTAACAATGTAAACCCTGACATGGTGGCCTCACAGGTCAATTCTGGCGAGTTAGCACCACCAATCTGCAACTGAGTCGAGTGACAGCCTCGGCTCAACCAACAACTGAAGCACAACTACTGTTCCCCACAGGCTTGCCCAGAGTGACGGCCTCTGGTTAGGTAGGGGGTGTGAATGTATGGCACGGGCCAGCTGGGGAAGAAATTGGTAACGTGGTGCATGTTCCAGGCATAAATGAGGTTATCAATAATCGTCCAGCGGAAACACGAAACAGAGTGAGAGCGTTGACAGCTTGTTCCATCTCCCTGCATTCACACATACCAGAAAAAGTGAAGGCAAAGTGGACTGGTGATTACTGAACATTTTTCAGGATAGTTAATTTTCAAATCAGATAACTTTCATTTTACATATCCAAGTTGTGTTTACCTCTACCAGGTAAATTAAACATGTGGGTTGGTGAGTTTGTTGAGTTATCAATTTTGTTGCCAGAGTCCAGGTCCACTAGTCAGGAGGTCTCCCTGGGTCTGCAGCCACAAGGGGAAGATGGGACATCAGTTGTATGTTATGGGCCCAAAGCTAAGCCAGGAATTACCTGTTTTACTCGTGGACGAAAGCTTTCAGAATTTATATATCATTGTACTTGTCCCAGCCAATTCACTATCACGAAGCATCTCAAATGTGCAAGTATATCGAGATGACAGGTGACCTGTCTGAGAGGGGGAGGGGGGCAACTGGCTGGCATATGATGACACGTTTAGGGCCCTGTGGATGCTTCATGGGTGGGCACGGGACACAGAGGTATCTGAGCCGTGGCTGAGAGCAACCCAGATTGCTCAAGCTCCACAGCGTGGAACGCCCTTTCAAAGCAAGGGTGTAGCCCGCCGGCCATGCGATAACCGAAAATACCGCTACCAATAAAAGTGTAGACGGTGTGGCGCAGGCCACCCAGTGTCACAGTGTTCAGCCCCTCTCAGACAGGCCAATACAATTACAAATAAATCACCATCTGCCATGCCCCGCAATAGCCACAAACAGTGAACCACTGCCATCACCTGTTTCCACTAAAGTTCTACGCCATGTATTGCAGGGATATGATAACATTTTGTCAGACTATCTAATTCATGGATTTGCATTTGTTTTTCGGATAGGCTGTCTTAGCATACCAGTTCAGGCAAACAAATCAATAATACATTTGAACTTTGTCTTTTCCAGATATTGTTGACACTAAGCTAAAGAAGGAGCTGGCTCTAGGTTGTATCCTAGGTCCCTACAGTACTCTCCCTGATTTTTTTCGAGTTTCCCCACTTGGAATAGTTCCAAAGAAGTCCCAAGTTGAATACACTGTGATTCACCATTTGTCTTATCTTTAAGGTAATTCGGTAAATGATTTTATTCCACATGAATGTTCTTCTGTGCTGTATGCTACAATACTAAATGTCATTGCTGTCATTAAGAAATCCCTTTCCACAATCTACTTGAGTAAGGTTAATATAGAATCTGCTTTCCGCATAATTCCAGTGCCCCGCTGAGCACACCATTGTTTGGTTTTAAATGGAATGGCTTTTTCTACATGGATGCAGTTCTTCCCATGGGATGCTCAATTCATATTCAATGTTTGAAGCATTTAGAAGTATGTTGGACTGGGTAGCAAAGAACAAACTGGGAATGACGGAAATGGTTCATATAATTGATGATTTTCCTGTTTTTGGCTGATTCTTCGAAAATATGTGCAGCTGTCATGAAGCCATTTATTCGACTCTGTGGGCAGTTGGGGGTTCCTTTGGCAAAGGATAAGACACAAGGCCCCGATACAACTCTTCCTTTTTTGGGCCAGACTCCCTCAGGATAAGATAGATAAATGCAAGTCTTTGTTACGCGAATTTTTGAAAAAAATCACTCTCAAGGAGCTTCAGTCCCTCATAGGTTTTCTAAACTTTGCTTGCTCTGTCATTGTACCTGGTAGAGCTTTCCTGAGGCGTCTAATAGATTTGACGATTGGCGTAACCAGGCCACATCATCACATCAAACTTATATGAGTGGTTAAGCTAAATCTGAGAGTGTGGCAGGATTTTCTAAGCAGATTTAATGGCAGGGCTTTCTTTCTTGATCAGGACTTCCACAGTGGAGATTGCTTAGAGTCCAGACCTGCCTACTATTCCGGATTGTCCTGAATGTTTACGGAAATACACCTCAAATTACGGTATTACGGCGAGGGATAAAAATATTACTGAATTTTAATCGGTCACGATGATCACTAATAATTTCTGTTTTACCCGAATTAAGCTTCCACTGTGTACAACAGGTGGCAGCATATACCCTATACATGATTTTTCATTTGCTGTTACTGTTCGTAATTTAACCAATGGGAAACAACGTTACAATAAATTCGCATTTCAGCGCTCAAACAGAAAGACAAGAACGCGACAAGAACAGAAAGAGAGAGAATGGCAGAGATTGAATCGGTACCATCAGCCAAGAAAAAACGTATGTTTCAAAAGTTTAAAACATAATACACACAGGCATGGTCCCTACTGCAATCAAACTCAAAGTTTTGCACGCTACCAGATTTGCGAAATCGACTTTTCGATAACGCATGGTGGCTGTGACAATTGCATATACTGACTACTCTAGTGTGTTGTAATGACTGTCCATCTAAGTCTAAGACTAACTCACTAGTATCTTCAGTAGCGAGTTTAGACGAAACTTTACTTGGGTAGGCTTATATATATTATAGTCGAGTAGACTAGACGACGATTAGACAACTAGAGTTAATGTATCGTAATGATGTGCACTTGCCGTCTTGGGACTTCGCTTATAAATTACGGTTATGGATGCGACATTAGTAACGACTAACGTTAGCTTATTTTGTCATCGATTCCATGTTGGTTATCATCCCTGACAATTATGTTGTAATTTGATGAGTAATTAACTAATTACATTTATATTATTATGATGATTTACGACATGACTTTGATGATCTACAGGCCCTATAGCTATACATGACATCACAGTGCCAATGGCAATGACAATGACAACAATGTGTCATGTTTTTGCCATGACTTCTAAGTTCCATATGATACACTTGTTAGACTTTTAGTCTTACACTTAGACTATTCAGCCATAACCCGTGGCTATTGCCGTGTGCACATAAGTTTATAACAGGTCTCTCTCTACCAGGCCTGAAGTAGGCTGACAGCACTCTAATTATCACAGGTCTCTCTCTACTAAGGAGACCAGGCCTGAAGTAGGCTGACAGCACTCTAATTATCACAGGTCTCTCTCTACTAAGGAGACCAGGCCTGAAGTAGGCTGACAGCACTCTAATTATCACAGGTCTCTCTCTACTAAGGAGACCAGGCCTGAAGTAGGCTGACAGCACTCTAATTATCACAGGTCTCTCTGTAAGGAGACCAGGCCTGAAGTAGGCTGACAGCACTCCAATCAGACGTGTCTTGTGTTGACAAAACTAGATGCTACAGCGTACAATGTTAAGTTCAATGTGTTCTTTGTTACAACTTGCAAATGTCGATTATGAACTTATAATTTGGACACTACCACACATTGGCAACCAGATCATTTTGTGCTTTTCTCCATAGTAAAGTTGTCAATGTAAATCTCAGAATGGTATTAATTTGTTGTTTGCTATTTATTACATAATCTTACTATATTTTTTAATTATGCTTGAGTCAGCATGCTTTCTTGATTGTTTTACATTAAATCCAAATTTCAATGGTTAATTTAATATTCAAAAACACACAATTATTGAGGTTCTTTAAAGTTCGACTTTAAAAGATAGCACAGTACGACAGTTCTAGACAGTGTAAATTAGCCATAGATGTAATTGCATTAAACACAGTTACGCTTCTGCACATTTCCACCAATGGTGGTTGTGAGTATCTGTGTTACTGTTCTGTTATCGGAACGCTTCAAAACGCCTCTCGTGCTTGATTAATGATAACCCTGTTTTGGGGCAACCATTGCCATAGGAATGACTCAGTAGTAAAATATTACTGATAGTGGCACCGTTTACCTGACAATACTTGACACGGTTTTAAACTATTACTGACAGCAGGCTTATATTCCTAAAAAATAGTATGAGGACATAGCAGGATTAGTGACCGGATGTTTTTGGTGTAGGCAGCATCCCTCAATTGAAATGCTCATATCTGTATTAAAATAACTCTTCAGACACAATACAGCAAATGGCTCCTCTACTATGTCACTATGTCACTATGTTACTATGTCACTATGTCACTATGTCACTATGTCACTATGTTACTATGTTACTATGTCACCGTTACTACGCCACTATGTTACTATGTTGGAGGCCTCCAAGTGGGGAGGGAGGGGGCATAGATTAAAAATGTTAGATATTTCAATTCATATTTTGATCCTGGACTGAAGAAGAATTGAATACACATTCATATGATGTTGGCCATCATGGCCACCAATAAAGGAATACACTGGCCACGTACACAGCCACTAACTCAAACACATCACCTGCTGTTAGAAAGTACCCATTCAAGAAACAAACACATCACCTGCTGTTAGAAAGTACCCATTTAAGAAACAAACACATCACCTGCTGTTAGAGAGTACCCATTCAAGAAACAAACACATCACCTGCTGTTAGAGAGTACCCATTCAAGAAACAAACACATCACCTGCTGTTAGAAAGTACCCATTCAAGAAACAAACACATCACCAGCTGTTAGAAAGTACCCATTCAAGAAACAAACACTTGCATAAGCCAAGCTATAACACTGTGAAACCAGAGATCAGTGTCTGTTGTTACTTACTTGTATAAGTGGTGAATACTGTTGGTGGACCATATCTCGAAGGGGTTGTGTCCAATGGAAACTTCAAAACACGGTTATTTTGAACCAACAGCAGAGCTCTAGGACAGAGGCTTCCAGCAGCTGGGAACAAACAACACAGTACTTACAGGAGGTGTCACTTCCAGGAAGTGTCACTTGCAGGAGGTGTCACTTACAGGAGGTGTCACTTACAAGAAGTGTCACTTACAGGAGGCGTCACTTACAGGAGGTGTCACTTATTTATACAACGACCTGTTAATTATATAAGACGTTAAACAAGCATTTGTTCTAATATTAATTATTATGCTAGTGTTGCCGTCTACTCTGTTTTACCCCAGTTGATCTACTTTTGTTTTCAGGGTATACCCCATTTGGTCTACTGTAAGTCTTGTGGCATCATTGAATCATAGTGGTCATACATGTTAAGTTTCAGAAATGCCAATCCACGAGATTTATACATAAATCAGAGGGTCTAAAAAAACTGGGATTTATATGTAAATCGGAGGGTCTAAGAAAATCGGGGATTTATATGTAAATCGGGTAGTCTCGGAAAATCAGAGACTTGTATGTAAATCGGAGGGTCTAAGAGAACGAAATATTACAAAAAGAATACTTTCCATGACAGTAACAACCATGTTTTATTATCACCAATCATATGATACAAAAGCACATTATATATATATATATTCACAAATAACTCATCAGCTCTAGACATTTGACACAGAAGAATAACGCCCATGTCGATCTCATACAGAGCATGCAGGGTGACTTTACCAAGCATGACAGGCACACGCCTATAATTAATGAAAACCCCCACACATATATCGTAAATCTACCAGAAAAGAATAACGTCCATGTCGATCTCACAGAGCATGCACAACAGACACAAACCTACACATTTACTGGTGATCCTTCACATAACCCCATGTTGGGAAAAACAGCCAATCGAAAACGGTATAAGGCGGCAAGCCCTGACACGTTTGCCAAGACCGAGCGCAAGAAATGCGTCGTGATTACGTTGCAATTTAAGCCCGAACACTTTACAGAAAAATGGCCAATCAGAACTGGTACTGACCAGTATTAAACATTTTCTGTTGACCCAGAAAAAATACTCGAGTCAGCCGGAAATAAAACCCAATTAGGCCATGCCGAGTTCAGAAAATAACATAGAAAAAAAATTGTTTTGGTTTCACTGAAATTCCAGGAGATTGGTTCTCTATTCCAGGAGATTGGTTCTCCATTCTCCATTCCAGGCAATCAGGAGATATGGTGGATTTTTTTCCAGGAGTCTCCTGACAAATGCAGGAGACTTAACATGTATGAGTGGCATCACTGTGCTTCACTGATTGAAGCATAGTGGCATCACTGTGCTTCACTGATTGAAGCATAGTGGCATCACTGTGCTTCACTGATTGAAGCATAGTGGCATCACTGTGCTTCACTGATTGAAGCATAGTGGCATCACTGTGCTTCACTGATTGAAGCATAGTGGCATCACTGTGCTTCATTGATTGAAGCATAGTGGCATCACTGTGCTTCATTGATTGAAGCATAGTGGCATCACTGTGTTTCACTGATTGAAGCATAGTGGCATCACTGTGCTTCACTGATTGAAGCATAGTGGCATCACTGTGCTTCACTGATTGAAGCATAGTGGCATCACTGTGCTTTACTGATTGAAGCATAGTGGCATCACTGTGCTTCACTGATTGAAGCATAGTGGCATCACTGTGCTTCACTGATTGAAGCATAGTGGCATCACTGTGCTTCACTGATTGAAGCATAGTGGCATCACTGTGTTTCACTGATTGAAGCATAGTGGCATCACTGTGCTTCATTGATTGAAGCATAGTGGCATCACTGTGCTTCACTGATTGAAGCATAGTGGCATCACTGTGCTTCACTGATTGAAGCATAGTGGCATCACTATGCTTCACTGATTGAAGCATAGTGGCATCACTGTGCTTCATTGATTGAAGCATAGTGGCATCACTGTGCTTCACTGATTGAAGCATAGTGGCATCACTGTGCTTCACTGATTGAAGCATAGTGGCATCACTGTGCTTTACTGATTGAAGCATAGTGGCATCACTGTGCTTCATTGATTGAAGCATAGTGGCATCACTGTGCATAGTTTATGACAGAACAACTGACCAACATACCTGGCCAATCAACATTGCAGGCTCATAATACTGCAGGATAGGGAGGCTGGCCAATAGAGGGCGCTGTTCCCAGTACTTAGCTTACTGGGAGCATGCACACATGGCCACTCATCTTAATTTTTTTACTACGCTGTTCACATCATTCACATCTACGATTTCTGTGAGGCCGACCGAAGCGGAGACAGAGGAACACAGTTGCGTACCAGGGTCTCGTCATCATGCGGACCTTCTAGTACATGTATGTAGAATACTAACAGATGTAATATGAAAGAGGGCGTCTAAAACAATGCCAATTCACAGGCTTACTTTAAATACTTACACATAATGTTACTTCCTCAGTGGAATTCACTTTAATAAAAGCTCAGCCAGAAATGAGGAGAGGTTGTAGGAGAGTATAAATTAAAACCCATTATTGAGTCATTCTTATGAAGCACTTGAGTCATTCTTATGAAACAAGCACTGAGTCATAATAAAGCACTTGACTAATATAATTGATATGAATTGAGGGGGTTCATTGGAAATTATGAATACGCTGTACAGGGCTAAATTAAAAAAAATTTGTTTGGACAATTACAACACTGAAAAAATGTCAATTGGACTATATCCATCGCAGAGCTTATAGGTTTGAATTTCTTCAAAATGGCTTACACAGAAACTCTTTATACATGCTACACTCTCTATATATTTAAAAGGTTTCTTTTGAGGCACTAAACAATACAAATATTTACAATCTTTTACTTATAACTTTATCAGGTTAAGAGATTTTTGTGTGAAACAAAGGAGCATGATAAACATTTACTAGCAGAAACTCTTAGTGTTAATGATGTGTTCCATACATTATCATAACTAGCATAAATTAGAGCAAATTAACATAATATAAATTATTTAAAACCCCTAGACATTAGGAATTGTATTGTACTATGAACACCGAAGAGGACAACTTCCCAATTCTTCATGAAGAACTCGAGGCTGCAGTTAAATCCTTAAAGAAAGGGAAATCAGCTGGAGTTGACAACATACCAGCTGAATTAATACAGGCTGGGGGAGAAGCTGTGACCAACATCCTCACAGCAATCTACAATAAGATCTGGAAGACAGGAGATTGGCCTACTCCATGGAACCAATCAATGGTCATCACACTTCCAAAAAAAGGCAACCTACAATTGTATCAAAACTACCGAACAATAAGCCTCATCAGCCACCCAAGTAAAGTCATGTTGAAAGTCATTCTTAACAGACTCAAGCCACAAGCAGAGAACATCATCGCTGCAGAACAGGCCGGCTTTCGGCCAGGACACAGTACTACAGAACAAATTTTCAACCTTAGAATCCTCTGCAAAAAGTACTTACAACACCAAGAAGATCTCTACCATGTCTTCATTGACTTCAAGAAGGCATTTGACAGGGTATGGCATGCTGCCATCTCCCCCAATAGTCTCCATTCCCCTGTATCCCTAGCCCTCATTCTCTACTCCCCTGTATCCCTCGCCCTCATTCTCCACTGCCCTGTATCCCTCGCCCTCATTCTCCACTCCCCTGTATCCCTCGCCCTCATTCTCCACTCCCCTGTATCCCTTGCCCTCATTCCCCACTCCCCTGTATCCCTAGCCCTCATTCCCCACTCCCCTGTATCCCTAGCCCTCATTCTCCACTCCCCTGTATCCCTCGCCCTCATTCTCCACTCCCCTGTATCCCTTGCCCTCATTCCCCACTCCCCTGTATCCCTAGCCCTCATTCTCCACTCCCCTGTATCCCTCGCCCTCATTCTCCACTCCCCTCCCACTCCCACCAAATCTCTCTTCATACAGATAGTCTCCGGTTCTGGCTTCTTCTTCTCTTTCTACCCTCCACACTAAGCAGATCCGCTCTTTTCGTCAACCGTTCCCCTTCCATTCTTTCCACGTGTCCAGCCCACTTCAGTCTGCTCCTCACCAGCTTCCTTGTGAGACTCTCTCTCGCCCCAGCTTCCTCGTGAGACTCTCTCTCGTCCCAGCTTCCTCGTGAGACTCTCTCTCGCCCCAGCTTCCTCGTGAGACTCTCTCTCGCCCCAGCTTCCTCGTGAGACTCTCTCTCGCCCCAGCTTCCTCACGAGACTCTCTCTCACCCCAGCTTCCTCGTGAGACTCTCTCTCGCCACAGCTTCCTCATGAGACTCTCTCTCACCCCAGCTTCCTCGTGAGGCTCTCTCTCACCCCAGCTTCCTCCCTCAACTCGATTCTTCGCTTGTCTATTCTTTTCAATCCCGCAAATCTTTTCACCCAGTTATTATCACAAACTTGCAGTTTCTCTTGTTGTTTTTCTGTCACTGCCATGGTTTCTAGGCCGTGTAGGTAATATATAATGGAAATGCTGTATTGTGCACAAGCTGCCTGTATATGTACTGCTAAATAAGTCAACAAGTAAAGAACTGCTGGTGACATTTCACCATTTAGATAACACATACTGTAATGTCTTGACTGAACTATCCCTCTCACCGCTCACAGGAAAATAATGTGCAATACCCAAGTACATCCGGGACTCAGAGTTCAGGCGGACGTGCGGAAAATAAAGCATGTTTTGTTGTAAGCTTGTCTCGCCATTTAGAAAAACCCTAAAACTGGCAATGAGGTCACTGTCTCTGCACTCTTGGTGAGTTAATAGAAACTGAACTGACGCTATGACTGAGCTGACCGAGTCATAATCATGGCGATAGCCTTGACTTAGTTTGCTGCATTTGACATAATTATTGGGGCCTGACGTCGGTCAGTGATGGGAAAAATGGCTGATGAGATTTAAAAGTGAGGGTTTGTACCTTTTGTCCATGTATCAGACGGAAGTGAATAAGCCACTGGTAACTATCACAACTGACGATTCACCTGTCAGAGTCCTAGTCGACACCGGATTGTCAGTCAACTTGCTAGACAAAAAAGAGAGGCAGAGCAGTACTTTAAATTCATCGAAAGTCATGCAATTCCGAAACACACTAAAGGCACTGAAGAAAAAGCTGATGGTAACAAGTGGTGGACTTCTTCTCAAGGGAACGAAGAAACTTCATGACAGAGTTGTCGAACTGGTGCACCAGGAGCATCATGGGATAGTGAAAATAAAACATTTGACCAGAGAAAAGGTGTGGTTCCCTGGGATAGATGCACTGGTCAAAAAGAGGGTGAAGAGCTGCCAAGCCTGTCAAGCCAGCACACACCCGCCGAAATTGTACATGGAACCTCAGAAAGTGTCAAAGCTACCAGATGGACCAAAACATGACAACTGACTTCTATGGTCCATTCCCATCAGGCAACTACCTGCTGGTCGGAAAAGATGAGTACAGTACAGAAGTAGAAGTCACAAAATCAACATTGGCCTACTCTACAATCCCAAAGCTCAACAAGATGTTTAGCACTCATGGCATCCCTGAAGAAGTTAAGTCGGACAACGGACCACCGTTTCAAAGCACTGACTTCAATTGCTTTGCTGAGCACTCAAGCTTCGAACACAGGACGATAACACCTGAATGGCCACAAGCCAACAGCAAAGCTGAGAGATTTATGCAAACCCTTGAAAAAGCTGTTCGCTGTGCAATGATCGAAGGAAAAGGGTACCGATTCCTGCTCAGCTACCGAGCAACGCCTCACAGCTCGACAGTAGTACCACCAGCCAGGACAGCCCTGTAGACATTCCAGTACTCGTTTTGTCACAGGACAGCCCTGTAGACATTCCAGTACTCGTTTTGTCACAGGACAGCCCTGTAGACATTCCAGTACTCGTTTTGTCACAGGACAGCCCTGTAGACATTCCTGTACTCGTTTTGTCACAGGACAGCCCTGTAGACATTCCAATACTCGTTTTGTCACAGGACAGCCCTGTAGACATTCCAATACTCATTTTGTCACAGGACAGCCCTGTAGACATTCCAGTACTCGTTTTGTCACAGGACAGCCCTGTAGACATTCCAGTACTCGTTTTGTCACAGGACAGCCCTGTAGACATTCCAGTACTCGTTTTGCCACAGGACAGCCCTGTAGACATTCCAGTACTCGTTTTGTCGCAGGACAGCCCTGTAGACATTCCAGTACTCGTTTTGTCACAGGACAGCCCTGTAGACATTCCAGTACTCGTTTTGTCACAGGACAGCCCTGTAGACATTCCAGTACTCGTTTTGTCACAGGACACAGATATCCACATTATTGAAAGTTCGTCATACAATTTGTAAAACATTTCCTAATTTTTACAATGAAGTAGATCGCTCATGTAATCTGCATAAATTGATCATGTCTGATATTTTCTTTCATGGATCAAAAAAGCCAGTGGGATACTAGGTTCAGCTATGAAAAGGATATGTTTCACTGTGAGAAGGTACACATAAAAATCACCTATATTGAATGTTGTTTCATAAAATAATGCAATTGACTGAGTTGATTTCAACTGGATAAGTTTTTCAAGCTCTTCTAGTGCATCCTTAGAAGTTATCATACATAATAAATTACGAAAAATGGTAACCAGATTCAACTAGATTACACACATCATCATGACTTCATCGTCTTTACTTCATTATGTTTCTTTGGATTTCTGGAAAAATGTGTCAATATGTCACTAAATAAGGGTATGTAGTTAAACTAGATATCTTAAATTTAATATCAACAACAGCTCATTTATTTTATGTTTAGTTTTCCTTGCTTTTGTTTCACAGATGTTCGACATCTTGACAAAATTGCAAGCATGATTTTATTAAGTGATTAGTGGATATATACAATTATACATCTATATTATCTATTTTTGCAATGTATCTAAATTATATTTAGTTATTTATAAATAATATATAATAATATATGACATACACTCAGTAAAACACAAATCAACATTGTTAGTTTGCTTCGTAAAGGAATAACATCTTAATTAAATAAAAGCATATCTTAATCTGTTTGTTTTATTTTTATGTCTACTACTTATGTATTGGTATTCTATACAATCAACAAAACATCATGTACATTTTCTGAAACATCATAAAATGTTTTTAAGATAATTTTATTTTATAGTGATGTTTTTAATACATCTTTAAAGTGAAACAAAAGTCATGGCAACTAAGAGATCATAAAAACTAATCACGTGCAACTAAAATCAAGAATATCACGCCAGTGTTTACTCAGAATGTGTTTTACAAGTGGGAGATTCCGGTCATTTCTCCAGTTTTGTGTACCCTGTATACAGGGTTGAAAAATATATATTTTTTTATTTATTTGATTTTTTTGAAATCTGGTATATAGAAATTTATATTTATAAACTCTTTCAAACGTGTTCTATTCAAATCGATTTAGGTAATTGTCTTAAAGAGGGTACATGATTTTGCTTATATAAAGACATTAGACAATGTCCACAAGGCCTCACCCCCTGTAGTTGCATAATCTGTCTTGGAAAGGAAAGCATGCTGTGTGTCTGTGGCTGTAGCAGTATATATTGTTTGCTGAGAGGGTGGATTAGCACCTGTCCAAGGATCTCCAACCAGACTGCAAACTGGTACAGTATTGAACAATTGTAGCCCAGACTGTCTCACTTGAGTCAACATACTGAATTGGTAACAACTAGCACAAGCTCTAAGTGGACTTTAACTCAGGGCTTCTGACTTGAAAAGATACTTCCTCTGGAAGACAAGTTTGTGTGGCTTCACTGCATTCAGAAAGGGAATAGCTCAAACATACACAATGTCATAAAATATTTGACTGTCAGGCTATCTGGTGTCAATACAGCTACACAAGTATGCGCACTTTGTGCTTTTGTATTAAAAACATACAAAACTTTGTTGATCTCGACGCTTGTAAACAATCATTTGTGCTAAATTAATTTAAATCAGCGATTAAAAAAATCGGAAGTAAAAAAAATCATAAATCAATGATTTTTTGGAGTGATTTAAATCATGATTTAAATCAAATGATTTAAATCAAACAACCCTGCCTGTGTACCCATTATACTTACGTGGATAATCAATATCAATATGTCTACATATTCAGCAAATGTAAGAAATGTAGCTTGTAAACTTATCAAGTTAGAGGCACCTGAAAACAGTTCAAAATAATGTGTGCTATTTTGGGTGCTTACTCCTTGTTCACATTATAGGGCATTAAAGACACAATATGCATGTAAATGCATAGTTGTTTTTGCAAGTGTACTTAACTTATTCACTGATTAAAATTTAAGTAAGCTCTGAGACATCAACTTTTTTAATTTCCTGAAAATTGGTTGATTTGACACAGAATAACCCAAATGCATATTGAATGCATTAAATACCCTGACTTGTTGTTGATATTAAACTTAAGATGGCTAATTTAACTGCATACCCTTATTTTATTACAATAGGAACATTTTCCAGGAATCCAAGGAACCATTATAATGGTTGCCTATGTGAAAATCACGCGTGGTCTAACCCCATTAGTTGCACCGGCAGTTATAGTGGCGCCGCCAAACGGAGTTCCTGAGAACTTCACACATCGCGAAGCCTTGGCTAACGATGTTTAGTTTTTGTGAATTTTGATCGTTTATTACACAGCAAGTGTACTTTGTTGATCAGGTGACATGTCACGTAGCATGAGTATATATCTGGTAGATATATGTGGAGAAGACTGTAGGTGACCGTTTTCATGGCTATTTGGGGTGCTAAAGTGCAAAAGTAACTGCTTGTCAACACGATTCTTAGCTTAGCTAGCTATGCTGGACCATTTTGAGATAATTAAGTTATTACAAAGTATTATACATCGTTGGCTAGGTCTATTATTAAGATACATCATGGTATCAGTTGTATGGCTGTATGTTAATTAGTTTTCATGTTAGAGCACTTTAAAGACACCCCTGTCAACGTTTTCAAAACACGTTTTTTCTATTTTGATAAAAAATGTGTACCTGGTCTAAAAAAATTACCAATATTAATGTTAATGTATTTGTTTTTACATATTGTGGAAGTACTCAATGTTCTCAACCTGTGTGGGGGTCATTCATACCAATGCATCCATTATTTTGGTTGCAAGAGAGCTGTAAACAGTGCTATTTTTCACTTATGTTGCACACTTATACAGGGGCAGTTGGTAAAAAGAAATAAAAACAATATATATATATATATATATATATATATATATATATATATATATATTATACCCTACAGAGATATTTTTTAACTCAGTATCTATTTCAAAGCATGATTGACATGTATAGGTCATTAGCATTATTATGTATATGAAAATATTGTTTATAAGGTTTTAACTGCAAACTATTAAAAATATTTTGACAGAAGCCTTTTCACAGCTGAAGACATTCTGATGCAACATGAATATTTGACGTTAGTAGTTAAAATAAGAAACAACTACTATAAATATGTACATTACAAGTATGCTGGTGTCCACTTTCTCATCATATCAATATGTGTGAATCTTTCAGTGAATAACCATTCTGACACAATATTGCATACCAGCTATCGGTTGTGCATATTTTTTAGAGTTTCATACATCTTAACGCATCATCATATCCAAAATAGAAAAATTTGGCATAAACAAATATTTACATTACTACTGCTACTAGTCATTAGTCATTATATACATAAGTCGTATCCGTGATTATGATAGTACTTAATTATAATGAAAAACAATCAGAAATCACAGAGCTAATCATATTAACATTGCAAGTGTAAGATTGTCAGCTTTGAGCTAATGCGAGTAATGGATGCCTTTCTTCGTCTTGTCTGCTGGGACATCGTTTGACAGGTCAGTCACGTTGTCACTTTTCAAGTTTGTTTACATGTTTTATTTCCCGCCAAAATGAGCACCCTCCAGAACTTACACTGCTACATGATAATATAGTTAGATAAATCAATTTCTACTTACACACTTGAAGAACGGATCTTTATGAACTTTCAACAACTACGACGAGAAAGACGAACGTGAAACAACAGCGAGCTAGGACAATTTATTCTGACCCATGTGTGGCGCCACCTAACGTTCAAATAGCTAGATAATTCTTGGCTTCAGTGGATTTCTATTTGGCTGTTGCTGTTGTCTAGGCGAAGATCTCGCTCATAATAATGGTACGCATTTTCATGAAAGCTGCTGGCCCACTCTGGCCTCACTCTACACGAAATCGCGTTTGACTATGTGACCCAAAGGCAACATCACGTGCACAGTATGGTGGCTAATTGTGAAATGTTTTCTATGTCACCGATAAAAGTACTCATAAGTAATTATTTGGAGCACATTTCTTCAGTTTCTTGACGCCCAAGTGTCGGTTGTATGTCACAGAATACACATGTGAAACGGTTAGTGCGTATTGGTTTTAAAACTTAAGTTATTAGTTCCGTAACCATTTGGCTACGGAAAGCCCAAATCAGCGCTTACGTAAATCCCGCCGCGGACGCCCGCCCCAGAGATCAAGAGTGGGGCGGACGAGCCTGCCTACAGTGGATTGTGATATGGGGTTGTTTTAGTTGTACAGTACATCACTAGTCAGACCTAGCCAAAATAACAAAATATTTTTGTGTTAATAAATGATCAGTGAAAGACATACAATTGTTTTTCGTGAATCAAGGTGAATCCCGGATTAGCGAGAATCATGAAATTTTCACCTTAAAAAAACAAAATACTTTTACCTAAAGAAATAAAACAGGATGTACATCAGAGTAAAGAACGTTTATTCAGCTTTACAGGCATATGCAGATTTTTTATTATAGGTGGTCTATGTCAGCTGCTATGGACCGTAAAAGACACCCCCTATAAACGGGCCTCTCTGGGTACACGTTTTGGTCGACTTGCCGATCATAGCACTACTAGCGCCGTCTAACGAGCTCCGGCATTGCTAGCTTAGCCTTACGCTTAGCCTATAGCCTAGGCTTCGCATTTGATACGTTTCAAATATGTTGGATTTAACACATCTTGGTCCTGGCCATCATCTTTTTGGTATAATTTTTTTACACTTTAGACGGATTCTCATTAACAACCTCTTCTTTAATTGTATCTGAGGGAGCGCAGAGATCGTATGAATTCTTGTTAATTCTTGTCCGCCCCTACCCGCCTTTTAGTTCGTCCCACGCGGTTGACAGTATCAGAAGTACGAAGTGCGTGCGAAGCAATCATAACAATTATCATTGACATGTGTACCTTAACATTTTTATTTATATGATGATATATCTCATGCGAGGTGATACAATATGGCAAACTTACAAAAAGCTCTGCTTTGCCTTGGCTTTGCACAACAAATCGACACACCGACTCCGTCTCATGTTCCGTCCGGCTTCCACTAATGTCACAGTACCGAGAGTACATGTATGCGATTTTGCTAATATGTTCAACAAATGGAATTATTTTTACAGGTATACTATATATTGCATTTAATTTGCGTTTGCTTAATTTCGGGGGAATAATGTATGCCATAGTGCAAACATGGAGTTTGCTATAAATATATGGAATAGTCTCGACGCACTCGTCATCAGCTACTTCTCGACCCACCGTGTGGCGCGACTGTTGCCAAAGTACCCACTGCTTAAGGAGTGTTTTGGTTCACGAAATTAGGTTACTAATAAGTAATGTGACACAGCTTGATGCAAAATAAAAAGTACCCTAAGAAAGAGTACGAATAAATCCTGTTACCGTACGCCTGTTATGGGATTCGAACCTGCGGCAAAAGCTGCCAAAAGTGTATGGCGTGGATAGCTAAGAAGGCCTACACTCGGTCGGGCGCATTAGCGGATCGGATATTTACCGATGTAATATGTTATACGCTGAATATAACTTAATTAACAATATGTTGATCAGGGACATGGTTACGTAATATAAAAAATAACCGTTCACTGTTAAGAGATACTGGTGGTGAATAGCAACATGATAGCAGCTGTCCACGAATAGTGCGTGGGCGGATCCAGGCGGTGTCCATCAGGTGCCCGGGCACCCCCCTTTATTCCAACCAGATTTTTTAATCCCGTCAAAATTAGACAATTTCTCTGGTGTGACATTAACCAAATCTTCCCAGATAGCAGCTGTTGGCATGCTAGCAAATCCGTGTGAGAAACAATAATAAAGCAGCCCATAATAAAGACGACTGTTCTCTTTGAAAAACAGAATATTGCCTAGAGAAGTCACCGTGATAAGATGTCACCGATCTCGACACTGATGAGACTCACGGCAATTTGAATGTTCTCCTCAACGAGACGCACTTTGCGACACGATACATGATATATTAGATATAAAAGAACGAACTGATTGCCGTCATCGGTGACCAGATCCAGCTGAAGATTAAATGTTCTCCTCAACAGGCGACACAATACATGATAGATATTACAGAACGAACTGATTGCCGTCATCGGGGACCAGATCCAGCTGAAGATTAAATGTTCTCCTCAACAGGCGACACAATACATGATAGATATTACAGAACGAACTGATTGCCGTCATCGGGGACCAGATCCAGCTGAAGATTAAATGTTCTCCTCAACAGGCGACACAATACATGATAGATATTACAGAACGAACTGATTGCCGTCATCGGGGACCAGATCCAGCTGAAGATTAAATGTTCTCCTCAACAGGAGACACAATACATGATAGATATTACAAATCCAGCTGAAGATTAAAATGTCTGAAATGAGATTTTTTTTAGTTTTTCTTCTACAGTTTGTAATGAAGTTCGGCTTCGACTTCAGAAGTATACATAATCAAGTATTGAACGTGTGCATCGGGAAGGCTTCCGGCATGCTTTCGTCAGTTATAGTTTCCTCTTCTCCCCAGAGCGGCAACCGAAGCGCGAAAGCATGACCAAATAGTTGGTGACCGAGACCACTCGCACCAATAAGATGATGAACCTTTGAAGGACAGTATGGGTTCATTGCTACGATTGATCTTTGGTGGACAGTATGGGTTCATTGCTACGAGGGACCTTTGGTGGACAGTATGGGTACATTGCTACGATGGACCTTTGGAGGACAGCATGGGTTCATTGCTACGACGGACCTTTGGAGGACAGTATGGGTTCATTGCTACGATGGACCTTTGGTGGACAGTATGGGTTCATTGCTACGAGGGACCTTTGGTGGACAGTATGGGTTCATTGCTACGATGGACATTTGGAGGACAGTATGGGTTCATTGCTACGATGGACCTTTGGTGGACAGTTTGGGTTCATTGCTACGATGCACTGGAGATGTTCGCACATGAATTAGGAAAAGGATTAGTGCGATTTGGTTTATATGTTTTATGCACACTATACCGTAATCCACACGCACGCATTCACGCACGCACGCACGCATGCACGCAAAGGTGGGAATTTGGATACATAAACGGCTTCCTCCTGGTGTCCTGTTGGGAAATTGGGCTACTTGCAGCTCTCTCTACACGCGACACTCGATCAGCACAGTAATGTCGATTTGAGCTGCATGTCCGCTCTAATAAAGCTGTGTTTATGAACAATAAGACTGGTACAGCAGTGGCACTGCTCTGACGTGACCTGATCCTATGGCGAACGCAATTTCGCCCGCAGCGCAAGCTAGACACCAACAACCCGAATCTAATAGTTTCGTTCGCCAAGTGGAAGCGAGAGCTGTATCGCCGTAGAGAAAAATAAAAAGGCGAATGTCACCTGGGTGACGACTATTCTCACCTGTGACGGACCGGACTTTATCACAGTATATGATTATTTCGTTTGGGCAGTAGAAGGCGACAAGGATCGTCCAGGGAAACTACTCGAGAAATTAGAAGAATACTATGCGTCCATAGGAAATGTCGTGGTAAATTGGTATCGGTTTTGGAACGGCAACTGAAAGGAACCGTTTGATGTGTTTGTTGCAGCGGTATGCGAATAACGAAAATCCATCGTAAAACAGAATCCATCATTAAATTTAAGGAGCGTTGTCAAA
The DNA here is from genome assembly GCA_033239005.1 of Lamellibrachia satsuma. Classification (NCBI taxonomy): domain Eukaryota; kingdom Metazoa; phylum Annelida; class Polychaeta; order Sabellida; family Siboglinidae; genus Lamellibrachia; species Lamellibrachia satsuma. The sequence goes on from BSQZ01000066.1 coordinate 2,228,032, forward strand.
ATGCGTTTCACAAACATGTTCTTTAAATCCATCATAAGTTAATGATGGAAATTTCCATAGGCAATATAAATAGAAACGTTGAGAAATGGTGGCTAATAATGCATTCCATCGACCACATTTGTTTAATAATATCCACAGAAAATGTGATACCATCGTAATCTTTCATGTCTTAATATTTTAGAAATTTAGCGATGATATAAAATATACCGATTTTACAACATATATAGAGATCGTTGTACGGCTGTAAAAGGCAGACTAGTAAATCTGAGACATAACGTATTGTGAATCGTCGTTGTATATTCCCTTTATAGCTGCCTCCGCACTATGAATTGAGGGCCTCAAATATCAACAACGACTTGCGTACATGTTTGAGCAGATGTGTTTCGACAGAACCGAAGTTAATTGAAAAAGATAAACGTGGTTATATATAGTTATATTTACAGCCCGCCTCTAATTAGTATACTATAACGAAAGGGTATTCTTTCCTAGTATACCATAGCGAAAGGGTGTTCTTTCTTATCAAAGTTACCCGATCTATTGAGTATACTATAACGAAAGGGTATTCTTTCTTACCAAAGTTACCCGATCTATTTAGTATACTATAGCGAAAGGGTGTTCTTTCTTACCAAAGATACCCGATCTATTTAGTATACTATAGCGAAAGGGTGCTCTTTCTTACCAAAGATACCCGATCTATTTAGTATACTATAGCGAAAGGGTGTTCTTTCTTACCAAAGATACCCGATCTCTTTAGTATACTATAGCCAAATGATGTTCTTTCTTACCAAAGTTACCCGATCTCTCGATCAAAGTAAATTATTTCGATGAGTTTCAGGGTATACCTGCGCATTCTTTTATTAACCCGGCTGAGCCGTTTAATACTTTAACTATTCACCCACTACATATATATATTATGACCATCAACGAACCACGATTGGCGCACAACATTTATCATAATATGGTTTTTTTTACGATATTTTACGCGCACGTGCTCAATTACTAATAATGACAATAATAAACTTATGTAGACCCACGTTCAAAGTTCAAAGGCGTAACAAACAATTCGGCTATACACAAACTTAGGTTAAACACGTATTATCAACTTTCAAAATAAACCCGACCAAGAAACACTGGCAACACGTTGGCTTCCTCCAATTGTGGACTTCAGGGGTAAAGAAAATAGCAACAACTTGTCACAGGAAAGAGCCAACATCGTGTCAGAGCGTGTCTACCCTGCAAGAGCTGCAAGGCGTATTTTTACTAAAAACACTTTGGCAGTTTCAATATAACATTCGATTAATATAAACTGCTTACCTTCTGAGTTGGTAGCCCAGAAGCAGACCCATGCCAAGAGCAGAACTCGAAGCAGAAGCCCGGGTGGCGGCAGAGGCGGTGGACGAATCGGCTTGTTCGAACAGCGCCGCGGCATCTTCGCTCTTCAGCTGGGATGTTCACTGTCGCTCAGTTTCACAGATCACTCCTGATGCAGTCGGATGACAAATCGCCAAAGCAATGTGTCACTGACTGACGTTCTGACACTGCGGGCGGTTTCTTATACCGTAACATCGCATTAGAATATCGATAAAGGGCGTCATGTGATAGGCCACTGGTAACTAACACTTCTGACAGCGACCATTCGACCAATGAGTAGCTCTTGATTTGTTACACCTGACGACATAACAGATGAGTATCAACCAAACCATCGGAAAATTCCGCAGGATGAGTGATTGAACTCAGGTGCATGAGCATAGTTCAACATGTGTATTATATATGAAACTATCTGTATGCGCGCTACCAACAAAACACCCACGTCAAATAGCAAATCAATACTGTTTTTTTAATACATGGCAACATGTCATACACGCACGCGCACCACGCGCACACCACGCACGCACGCACGCACGCACGCACGCACGCACGCACGCACGCATGCACGTACACTAGCGTACATATTTATTACATCGACAAGATGACTATTATCATATTGGGAGTGCACATTTTCTACTTGCGTGTGGCCCACCCGTATAAAGTAAATGTAAATAATGCCTGGTCACACTTATACAGTTGTTAAATAAGCTTCAGTAAGTTTCAATCAGTGATCTTCCCCAGGCCCGTCTTAGGGGAGGGTGTTTCGGGAGGTTTGAACGAACCCCCCCTTGAGAGAATTATCTTTAATGATAAAATTTTTTTCCAGAAATTATCCCAGCGGCCAGAACTCTCCAGTTGATGACTGTGTTCGTTGTTTAACCTTTCATACATATGTGTTCGTTGTTTAACCTTTCATACATCTGTGTTCGTTGTTTAACCTTTCATACATCTGTGTTCGTTGATTAACCTTTCATACATCTGTGTTCGTTGTTTAACCTTTCATACACCTGTGTTCGTTGTTTAACCTTTCATACATCTGTGTTCGTTGTTTAACCTTTCATACATATGTGTTCGTTGTTTAACCTTTCATACATCTGTGTTCGTTGTTTAACCTTTCATACAGCTGTGTTCGTTGTTTAACCTTTCATACATATGTGTTCGTTGTTTAACCTTTCATACATCTGTGTTCGTTGTTTAACCTTTCATACATCTGTGTTCGTTGTTTAACCTTTCATACATCTGCAGGTATGTCGTCAAAGCTGATTCGTTATTCTCTTTTTCTTAGCTATCATTTCTGGAGTTGCAGTTAACAGCTCTGAGTAATTTTATTGCCACCCAAAGCGACACGCTCCAGATGACAAGTGGACAATGAAGTGGACAATGAAGTGGAAAATGAAGTGGAAAATGAAGTGGACAATGAAGTGGACAATGAAGTGGACAATGAAGCCCATGAAATAAAGATAATCCCATTTTTTTACGTGTAACACGTCTGATGATATATATATATATATATATATATATATATATATATATATATATATATATATATATATATATATATATATATATATATCATAAGGGGTGTGGCAGGAGTCTCAACCCTCAGCTCCCACCTGGTTTTGGGGCCAACTTCCCATCTCCCACCTATTTTTGGAGCCAAACTCCCACCCATTTTGAGGGCCAACCTCCCACCAATGTTTAGGACCAACCTCCCACCAATGTTTAGGACCAACCTCCCACCAATGTTTAGGACGAACCTCCCACCAATGTTTAGGACCAACCTCCCACCAATGTTTAGGACCAACCTCCCACCAATGTTTAGGACCAACCTCCCACCAATGTTTAGGACCAACCTCCCACCAATATTTAGGACAAAACTCCCACCAATGTTTAGGAATAACCTCCCAACACTCGTTTACTGCCATACCCTCTCACTAGCGCTATCACAAGTTCTCGTTCCCGCGGTCCGCCTGGGTGTCTTTCCGTTAACGCGATACGCATTCCTTTGCATGTTAGTATGGCGTATGCGTACGGAAGTCCTAGGAAAACGAAACGAAACGTCCTCGCACGGACGTCATAGCAAAACGATCAGTTATTGTGACAAATAAACGAACTCCTTACTAACGCGCTATAGTTCAGTTCAGTTGATTTAATTTCGTTTGTTCAGTCGTTGCCGTTTGCTGGACAGTCAATTGACCGACAGTTAGTATAGACGCTGTCGGGCGCTCCTTGTCAGTGACAAGCCAATCGATAAAGTGAATGAAACAAATTATCTACAGATTGTATAAATGCTAGTAGCGTGAATATGTTTAAAAATAAAATTGACAAAATGTCTCAGAAGGGCGGGTTACACATAGATAAAAAATTGTTGGACTCTCGATAAGCCAATGGCTTCTTTGTCCACTTGCCTTTGATGGCAATCTTGTTGAATCGTCGCGGGCTGTGTGGAAATGCTATTTATATCATTTGTGTTCACACAAAATCTCACATCCCACCTCCCACCACTTTTTAGGACCAACCTCCCACTTCCTGCCACACCCCTCGTTGTTCTTTGAACGTTTGTAAAACTTCTACCGTCACCGCTAATCCTAAGTCCTTTTCTGTTATGGCTGAACCAAGAACAGTATTTCCGTTTTTATATTTCCTTCCCAGAATTTAATAACATCTGCCATTTGTTTTACTATTTGACTAATTTGTCTAGATCATCTTGCACATTTTATTTTCCCAGTCACCTTTTCTAAGAACGTTTGTGTCGTCCGCTAATTTTAGTACATTACTTGTTATATCATCTTCTAGGTATATCATCACTTATCACACATCACATATAACAACAGTATCTTCAGGGAGGCACTGTGCATGTTTAACGAAGGAAACTATGCACAATAGTTTATTCTTTTCTTAGCCAAATATCAGTCTTTTTATACATATTGTATAATTTACATGATTATATATATATATATATATATATATATATATATATATATATATATATATATATATATATATATATATATATATATATCGTGATATGTGCATTTTTCTTCACATAACATACATTAGTATATACGGCTTGTTGAAAGGAAGATATATGTAAGCCAAGACATCCGGCATTATATACCTATAATACTTAATCACCCACACCTTTCCAGGGATAGAGTTAACAGCATGACAGAAAACACCTCTAGTTTATTCAATAAGTTGTAGAAATGTTCTTGAATAAAGTAGGCCATCGCTATTTGAAAACAAAAATTAATCACCATTGATCAATCATAGGCTGTAGCAGACCTAGTCAATGCCTGCTTTAGTTGATCATCATAGGCTGTAGCAGACCTAGTCAATGCCTGCTTTAGTTGATCATCATAGGCTGTAGCAGACCTAGTCAATGCCTGCTTTCTCAAGTCTCAAGTGGTTTACTCCAAACAGCCCAAACTTGGGCTAACGCAGGAGTTTGTGGTGGACTGTGCGCATGCGCTGTGGGTGGTACATTCATCATTAATGTTGCTGAAATGGTTTTTATTTGATAGTTTTATTTATTTTATGTATAGGATGTTTAACGAAATTTTTTAATAGGTTGGTTGTGTGTATGGACACTGTCGCTGCCTTGCCACATGCACACATAGACAGTCTCCATACCCACACCCTGGATAATCAATCATAGGCTGTAGCAGACCTAGTCAATGCCTGCTTTAGTTGATCATTTGCTTCACTTTTCAGTGTAGTGTCTGCGTTGAATATTTTTTGGTAAAATGTCTGCGTTTCATAATCTATAAAATATAAAGTGGGCCGAAATCATGACACTACTGTTGTTCCCTTGACTTTTAGTCTCACCTGGTTATTTCTCTGCAGGGGAGTTGTGATAAAAACTGGGGCTTATAGAAAGTGGCACACATTACGTAGATTTATCGACCTCAATGGCGGCGCCCGTGGATTACAAGAGTTGACAAGTTCAACAACATTTTCCTAGTAAACCACTGGCATAAAATGTTGTATTATAGTTGGAAATTGTTAGTTTTCATTAATTCTTTGTTGGTGCATTGCCAACAAAATATACCTTTTGTTTTCCTTTAATTAATAAAAATGTGAAATAGCTATTTAGATAAAAGGAACATGGAGAAAACTTGTCGTGGACTCAAAATGGTGTTTGTCTCCCCAACCTACTCAATTGTAACAATGGAGCGAATCGGTTGGGACCACTTGGAGCTGTGTTGGACTAAGGCACTGTTCGTCCTCGGCCCACGAGTTTACCAGAAATAGTCTGCGGTACTTTCGAGGGAGCGGCGTTGTAGTTTCAATCTGCTGAGTGAAATACACAGTCCATGAATATTTTAAGTTATATTTGAAGAATTATATGGTATCTATATCAACTTTCCAGTCGAACGGGAGTTGTCGCTTAACGAGAGACTCCCCGACAGTCCACAGCCACCCCACAGCCACCCCACAGCCACCCCACAGCCACCCCACAGCCACCCCACCCCACCCCACCCCACCCCACCCCACCCCACCCCACCCCACCCCACCCCACCCCACCCCACCCCACCCCTCTATTTCACAGTAGACGTGAGGATAAAATAATTATATATTAGATATTTGGCAGGGTGCCCTGCGTCAACGTTTAACACATCTAGTTATCTGGTCTTCCAAACTGTTGGAATAAACAACGAAGACACGTGTTTGTAACTGTGTAGGTCTCAGGCCGTTTCACCGTGTAGTGTAACAGTCAATAACTCCGTAACCGTTTCAGTCTGGGACGTTTGGTTATAGCTGTCTCTGGAACTATTACTCTGGAATTCTGGACCCGAAAGTTTGTAGGAGTGGCTAGAAAAATCAGCACCAATATCTATTTTTTTAGAAATTGGTAGAGAGGTAAACTTTGTAAAGGTGAAAAATCCACCGTGAAATGGAATTATCCATTGCAGCACCTGATTATATTTACAGGACGAGTTTCCTCGCAAGAATCAAACCATCGCCATTACGTGTGTTACAACATCTTATGTAATAGTCAACACGATGTGTAATAATCAACATATCATGTAATAATCAACATATTATACAATAATGATGATGAGGAGGACGATGATTATGAAAATACAATGAGGATGAAGAAGATGATTAGCAGGAAGTTGATGAGGATGAGGACTAGGATAATGATGAAGATAACAAGATGATAAAGATGAAACATTGATGAGGATGATGAGCATAATGGATGATGATGAGGTTGATAATGAGGATGATGAACATGATGCATCCCTCGGGGGCCGTTGGGCCAATCCGGCTGAGAAACCTATCCCTCAATGTCTTGCATGCTTGCTTGCCAGCCGATAATCCTATCATCTTCATCATTCTCATCATCTTGTCATAATAATCCTCATCCTCAGTGTCCTCGGGTAATAGCCGTCCTCATCACGATGCCACTCTCATCCATATCATCACCATCATCATAATCATAATAATCAACATCACCTTCATCCTCCTCCTCATCATCATCATCCTCTCCATCATCCTCGTCTTCGTGTCTGAGTCATCATTCTCATTCCCATCTTCCTCATCCTCATCATCCCCATCCTCAACTTCCTTATTACCCTAATCTTTGTCTTCCTCTTCATCGTCGTCATCCTCATTATGATGTCATCCGCATCATATCCCCATCCTCATCTAATCATCGTTCTCATCATGATGTCATTATCATCATCAGCATTGTCGTAACAATCCTCCTTATCATCATCCTCCTTCTACCATTCTCGTCATCGTGTCATAGTCACCATCCTCATTACCATTATCATCATCCCGACCATTACCATCATTTCCATCCTCATAATTCTCATCATCCCAATCTTCATCCTTCTAATCATATTGTCATAATCAACCTAAACCGTACTCATCATCGTCCTCATCATATCCATCATCCTCATGATCTTCATCATCCTCATCATCCCATCGTCATCCTTATCTTCCTCATCGTCTTCATCATGATAATGTCATCCTCATCATAGTGTCCTCATCATCATTATCATAATCGTAACAATCATCACCACCCTCAACCTCATCGTAATCATCCTCATCATTCCCATCATATTGGTCATGATCATGATAACAATAATCCTCATCCTCCATCTCATCACCATCACCATCACCATCACCATCATCAGCATTATTACATAAGCTGTTGTTTATTACATAAGCGGTTCTAACAATCGTGACTGCGGCGTGAGCTTTAGCTTACCTGGATGACACTGCGTACATAATATATGATTACGCGTTTCTTGTTTCCTATGTTTCCTATGTTTACTCATTTCCTATGTTAGCTTGTCATTATTACACATATATATATATATGATTGTTATATTTGTGATCTGTGGTTTTAGCGAATTCAAAATATGTGTTTAAATATTTTAGCAACAAATCCCACTATGAGTCTAACGGCGAACAATGCTTGTGTATGGGAAACTAGAGCAAGTTGACGACGCCAAACATTAATCGCTGATTTATTTTGGCTTTTGGACATCAGCAAACAGCTAACCATATCACATAATGTGTGTTCCTTCTGTCAATATATCAGTCTGTATGTCTCTCTTACTCTCTTTCTCTGTCCCCTCCCTCCCTCCCTCCCTCCCTCCCTGTCGACAAGGTACGCATTTGAAGGCTTGGGGTATTAGTGATGCAACAGGCCGACAGACTAAGATGAATAATTTATCGTGTTGCCTGTAAAACCCATTAACTTCATTTTTTGCAACTAACGAGTACTGTGATGTCTCAAAGCGTTGACTCGGTTGCCATAAACAACATTAATAGTTATTAATGATGTTTATGAAGGGGGGGGCATTGCCCAGTGCTGCCCCGCCTCCCCCCAATACGCGACAGCCAAAAATATAATCTAAATAATTCTGACACCGGCAAGGAGTCAACTTAGACAAAAACACCATGTTTTTATTTTCAAATCTTCTCAATATTGCAATGCCTTCATTTCCTCAAAGGTTGTCCTCCTCCATCTAAATAAACCTTACTTTATTGAGTAGATTGTATGCAAGCGCATCTGACAATGACCAACACATGTATGTAGGATGATGTAGGAAATAAAGTCACTGGAGAAACAAGTGAACACAACATATAAATCATATTTCTATCCGAAACATTGGCCACAAGTCAGGCGATATACCACTGACGACGCCTGCAAGACTCTGATCCAAGCACTGGTAACGTCGTGCCTGGACTATGGAAATGCTCTGCTGCAAGGTTCTCCGCAGATACTAATTGAACGTTTGCAGCGTGTGCAGAACTGCGCTGCTCGCCTGATCACACGGACACGCAAGAGCGAACACTGAACGCCCGCAGAGGTGCCAAGTCTCCCGCTTTGGCGGTAGAACTCTACCGCAGTAGTGGCGACCAAACCGTAATTTCACGGGTAAAACGTTAAATGTACTCATTTCGAATCCAAACATACCAACACGTTACATAGAAGATGCACCAAATTTAAGTAAATATATCCTAACATAAAAAACAGATCCGCCAGGAGGAGAAACCCTTATAAAAATATGCCATCGTATTCCATGGTATATACCATGGTGTTTTGAAATAGGTAAACCATGATAAACAATGGTAAGCCATGGTAAAATACCATGACATACCATGGAAACCATGGCAATCTATGGTGTTTTGAAACAGGGGAACCATTACATACGCCCTGCCACTCCAACACACTTACATAAGCCCTGCCACTCCAACACACTTACATAAGCCCTGCCACTCCCGAATTTTTACACAAGCCATGCCATTCCCGCACTCTTACATAAGCCCTGCCACTCCCGCATTCTTACGTAAGCCATGCCACTTCCACATTCTTACATAAGCCCTGCCACTCCCACACTCTTACATAAGCCCTGCTACTCCCGCATTCTTACATAAGCCCTGTCACGCCCGCATTCTTACATAGGTCCTGCCACTCCCGCATTCTTACATAAGTCCTGTCACTCCCGCATTCTTACATAAGTCCTGCCACTCCCGCATTCTTACATAAGTCCTGTCACTCCCGCATTCTTACATAAGCCCTGTCACTCCCGCATTCTTACATAAGTCCTGTCACTCCCACACTCTTACATAAGAACTGTCACTCCCGCATTCTTACATAAGCCCTGTCACTCCCGCATTCTTACATAAGCCCTGTCACTCCCACACTCTTACATAAGCCCTGTCACTCCCGCATTCTTACATAAGCCCTGTCACTCCCACATTCTTACATAAGCCCTGTCACTCCCACACTCTTACATAAGCCTTGTCACTCCCACACTCTTACATAAGCCCTGTCACTCCCGCATTCTTACATAAGCCCTGTCACTCCCACACTCTTACATAAGCCCTGTCACTCCCGCATTCTTACATAAGCCCTGTCACTCCCACACTCTTACATAAGCCCTGTCACTCCCGCATTCTTACATAAGCCCTGTCACTCCCGCATTCTTACATAAGCCCTGTCACTCCCACATTCTTACATAAGCCCTGTCACTCCCACACTCTTACATAAGCCCTGTCACTCCCACACTCTTACATAAGCCCTGCCACTCCCACATTCTTACATAAGCCCTGCCACTCCCACATTCTTACATAAGCCCTGTCACTCCCACATTCTTACACAAGCTCTGTCACTCCCACACTCTTACATAAGCCCTGTCACTCCCACACTCTTACATAAGCCCTGTCACTCCCACATTCTTACATAAGCCCTGTCACTCCCACATTCTTACATAAGCCCTGCCACTCCCACATTCTTACATAAGCCCTGTCACTCCCACACTCTTACATAAGCCCTGTCACTCCCACATTCTTACATAAGCCCTGCCACTCCCACACTCTTACATAAGCCCTGTCACTCCCACACTCTTACATAAGTCCTGCCACTCCCACACTCTTACATAAGTCCTGCCTAAGTCCTCCTCCTTCTCACCCCACATTTATTTCTCTCTCCCTATCTCACTCTCTCCCTCTTCACTTCTCTCTCTGTCTCCTCCCTCCATCTTCCACTTTCCGTCTCTACCTGTCTCTCTCTCTCTCTCTCTCTCTCTCTCTCTCTTTCGCTCCCCTTCTCTTCCTCCTCCTCTCTCTCTCTCTCTCGCCCCTCTCTATCCCACATTTATCTCTCTCCGTCTCTTCTTCTTTCCTCACTCCCTCCTCCTTCTCACCCCCCATTTCTTTCTCTCTCCCTACCTCACTCTCCCCCTCTCTCCATCCCTCCCACTTTCAGTCTCTACATGTCTCTGTCTATCTCCCTCTCCCTATCTCTCAACTCTTCTCTCCCTCTCTCTTCCCCCTCTCCACCCTCCTCTCATTGTCTCTCCTCTCCCTCTCTTTCTCCCACATTTCCCCTCCTACCATGGAATGACATGGTATACCATATTGTGTATCGTAAATGTATGGTATACGATGGTTTATACCTGTTTCAAAACGCCATGGATTGCCATGGTTTCCATGGTATATCATGGTATTTTACCATGGTTTACTTTAAACCATTGTTTACCTGTTTCAAAACACCATTGTATTTACCATAGAATACGCTGGTATTTTATAGGGACATAAACATAATAAATGGTTATTAACGAAATGTCGACAAAGTGCATCTTTGAAGGCTTTGTGACAATATCGTGTGACAATATTATTTGAAATTAAGAAAACTGCACTCTCATGTTGCTATCTCCAGGGACGCGTTCTCTTCGTCCCACTAAATCACCTGTTTGTGCTAGCTATTAATGATGCAACAAGCTGACAGACTACGACTGATTATTTATCGCGTGAATTAACGAGTACTGTGATGTATCAAAGCGTTGACTCAGTAGCCATAAACATCATTAATATTATTAATGATGTTTATGGGACTTTTTTTTATCTAAGTAAAGCTTTCGAAACAATTGACCACCAAATCCTATTACATAAACTTGAATTCTGTGAAGTAAATGGTACTCCACTGAAGTGGTTTAAGAGCTAACAAATAGGAAACAATAATTATTATGTTAAGTGCAATAATATTAATTCGTTTCAGCAGGATATAACATATGGTGTCCTATATAACCAACATGTCAGAAACGCCACCCAGTACATATTCACTGACATCAGGTAAATGTCATTTAGACGTAGGTCCGTATCTCCAGGATGTTGTCATTGAGAACGATCGATGTCAGGATATTGTCACCGACATTGACAGTACGCATTGATTGCATACACCACTAGACGGCTGTGCCATTTCTGTGCACAGGGCAATGGCATAAAACACCATCCTAAACCGATTTAGCTTATCGTGAATCTGATTCTTTCATGTCCAAATAGATATATGTAGTATGTGAATAGTTAATGTCCGCAGTCGATTTAAGGAGTGCGTGCGTATTTTTGTTTAAATCAACGAAAGTATTGACTTTTAGATCTGGTAAGGCAAAATGTTTAAATAGTGGATATCCAAAAACAGTAAACACTGCGGTATGAGACGCCGAAGTGGACAAAAGGTGATGAAACGGCGAAACCTGTCGAGTCCTGCGAGATAGATTGAGTTCCGGTTGCGAGAACGACTGAGTTCTGCGAGATCGATTGAGTTCTGCAAGATCGATCGAGTCTGGTTACTACTGGAAATGGCATTGTACGATGTGCACCGAAGTAATGCCGGAATAAACATAATATACCACCCAGATAAAAGTGACTAAACGTTACCATAACACAGGGGTTTTTAATGGCGGAAGACCTAAATGGTTACTTCAGTTCAGTGTTTACCAAAGAAGATATTAGTTCATTACCAGTTGCTGATGCTAAATTTCAGGGGGCTAAATCTGACTATTTAGGACCGTTAGTTGTAACTCCAGAATTGGTAGCTAAGAAAATAAAGGCAATGAAGGATAACAAATCACCGGGAGTGGATGGGATTCCTCCAAAATTACAAATGGAAACAGTAGATCAAATCAGTATACCACTTGCAAGAGTATTCAACTTGTCATTAAAAGAGGGAGTTGTTCTGTTTGAATGGAAAGAAGCAAACATCATACCATTATTTAAAAAGGGTTCGAGAAATAAGTCAGAGAATTACAGACCAGTGAGTTTAACGTCAGTGATTTGTAAATTATTAGAAAGGTTAATTAAAGACCATATGGTGGACTTCCTCGTTAAGCATAAATTATTAAATTCATCTCAACATGGATTCCTAAAAGCGAGGTCATGCTTGGTCAAATATGTTATGCTTTTTTGGAAGAAATCACTAAGTGGATAGACGTGGGATCGCCAGTAGATATTATCTACTTAGATTTTCAGAAAGCTTTTGACAAAGTGCCACATCAAAGATTACTACTTAAATTAAAAGCCCATGGTATCGGGGATAGCATAACTGACTGGATAGAAAGAAAAGGACTTAGGATAGAACAATGGCTGACTGACAGAAGACAACGAGTTGTAGTAGATGGAGAAGTTTCAAATTGGAAATCGGTTTTGAGTTGGGTACCTCAAGGATCAGTATTAGGACCTATATTATTCTTAATTTATATCAATGACTTGGACGACAGTATAACAAGTAACGTACTGAAATTTGCGGATGACACAAAACTGTTTAGAAAGGTTAATACTGATGGTGATAAACAACATTTACAAAACGATCTAGACAGATTAGTGAAATGGTCTGAGAAATGGCAGATGCTGTTCAATTTTGGGAAATGTAAATGCCTACATACAGGACATGGGAACTTGAATGTAAACTATAAAATGGGAGATACTGTTCTGGGTACTACTGTAAAAGAAAAGGACTTAGGAGTTAAAATAAGAGCTTATATGAAAGTTTCAGAGCAGTGTGGTATTGCAGCTTCAAAGGGTAATCAAATTTTTGGATTGATTAGAAGAAACATAACATACAAGGGAAAAAAGTTAATTATACCTCTTTATAAAGCAATAGTTAGACCTCATTTAGAATACTATATACAAGCATGGAGACCATATCGTAAGAAGGATATAGATACGCTTGAACGCATACAAAGGAGAGCAACTAAAATGATTCCAGAACTTAGAGACCTTAGTTATGAAGAACGCCTGAAAGAATGTGGTTTAACAACTCTAGAGACAAGGAGGTTAAGAGGAGATCAGATTGAAGTTTTTAAGATATTGAATGGGTATGAAAATATTGATAGAAATATGTTTTTCTCACTCAAGAAGGATAGCAGAACTAGAGGACATGAGGTAAAATTAGTAAAGGATCAATGTAGATTGGACATCAGGAAGCACTCGTTCTCACAGAGGACAATAAATGAATGGAACAAACTGTCTACAGATTGTGTAACTGCTATCAGCGTGAATATGTTTAAAAACAAGGTTGACACATGTATCAGGAGGGCGGGTTATAAGTAGGTGAACATTGTTGGACTCTCGATAAGCCAATGGCTTCCTTGTCCACTTGCCATCTGGGCCTTTCGCTTGGATGGCAAATCTTGTTAAATTTATGTTTCATATATTTTCATGAATCACTCACAAAGTCATTCTCACAGAGGACAACAAATTAAGGGAAACATTTCTGTAAATGTTACCAACGTGAATATTTGTTTAAACAAAATAGAAAATTAAGAAGACAATGTCACGAGGTCTGCAGAATACATAACGAATGCAGGGCAACTTTACACGGGAACCATTCGCTTTGCGCGTGGAAGGTCCCTGGTTCAATCCGGAGTATGTCCGATTTACATTTTTCTTTTCCTGGCAGAGACGGATTTAGGATTCCACCAACCGGGGGAGGGGGGGGGGGCGCAGCCGCCCATACCAGAGAATGTGTCCTTGAAATGGTGTTTTATGGGGCATTGCAATGAACAAAACAAAATTAGATCAAGGAACACATTGAAACAGTTAATGCATTAGTGTATTATACATATGGTGTGTATGTTAGTGTGCATCAATTCAATGAGAGCCGAGAGGATTAATGAAAAGCATTTTTCTACTGTTCTCCCTGCTCTACTTGTCAATAATTGATTGGATGTTGAGTTTGATGCCCATGAAGTTATTGAAGTAGCACCAACGCATTGAGGCGATCCTGGTGAATGATGCTCCACAAAGCGAACGACCCACCAAGCCATGACAACTCGCATATCAAATTGCACTGAATTCGTTACGTATTGTGCATACTAGATAGGTTCGATTTTTCGCAAAATCGATTTAACATTATCGAGCCGAGCGAAAAAATTGAATTGAGGAGGGACCTTTAAAGTAGGCCGAATTGAGGAGGGACCTTTAAATTGCATTGAATTGAGGAGGGACCTTTAAATTGCATTGAATTGAGGAGGGACCTTTAAAGTACGCCAAATTGAGGAAAGACCTTTAAAGTAGGCTGAATTGAGGAGGGACCTTTAAAGTGCGCTGAATCGAGCAGGGACATTTAAAGTGCATTGAATTGAGGAGGGAACTTTAAAGTAGGCCGAATTGAGGAGAGACCTTTAAAGTACGCCAAATTGAGGAGGGAACTTTAAAGTATGCCAAATTGAGGAGGGACCTTTGCCGAATTGTGGAAGGAACTTTAAAGTATGCCGAATTGAGAAGGGACCATTAAAGTAGGCCAAACTGGGAGACCTTTAAAATGCGCTGAATTGAAATACGTCTCGACATATAAATTGAAATCAACGTCACTGTACGAATGATTATTGGTATTACACAAAACAACAATTCCTTGTCTTCCATTCCACACGAGTCTAACTAATGAGAAGAGGCCTACTGCAAATTCTGAAAAGTTGGACCAATAACAGGTTGATGTAGGTGAAGTTGTGCAAAGCAACCCATAGTTTTCGTTGGTATATCGAGTCGAAAGCTTTAGTAAAATCGATAAAGCAGATTATGCCATTGTTGTTGAAAATATGTAATTTCTCGTGATCAAATGCAAGGTCAAACGACATTCAATTTCTGACACACATCCAAACCAATTCTCATCACAACAAACACTGCATGTGGTGGTTATTTTTAATCACGAGTTCAATTCATAATAAGTCCTACGATGTTTACACCTTGTAGATTACGCAGCAAGAACGCCGCCTTGCTCAACACCATGGCCAATATTCATGAAGAAATTACAAAAACATTCCAACAAATCATTTGCCAATGCAATTTTGTATCTTGTTATTCCACAATATTGAGGTTAAAGAATATCGTAACTTGTCTAGTGGCTCGATTTTTTAAACAGTATTATTAAACTTATTTTTTTATCCGGAAAATGCCCGCTGCATTTGATTTGCTCATTCGCACTTTTGTTGGTAACTGTATCGCCACTATGTGGCGCCACTGGACATTTAAGGTCGTCCACCCACTGATATGCCACTTGTGGCCCAAACAACACGTTACTGCAATATAATATTAGCATTGACATCTAAGATGATAAATATTTGATAAAAGCACTTACATCAGCCATAAAGTCCAGAGCTCCTTTCACTGCCATACATAACATGGCTACCAATGGTGTAACATAACCTGGCTACCAATGGTGTAACATAACCTGGCTACCAATGGTGTAACATAACCCAGTTACCAATTGTGTAACATAACCCAGCTGCCAATGGTGTAACATAACCCAGCGAAAGTAGCATCACCAACATTATCGCAAACAACACTCTGAAGCAGCATCAGAAATAACATTTGTTCCATGCTATCATTTACAGTCACGGTCGATACACTAAAACGACAGGATGACATTACGTATTGTGCGTTCTTTTCTAAGTCAGGCAAGGTAGCCATTTCATTTCGACGAATCACAGCCAACCAACCCCTCCTGATCACAGTCTAGAAGAATACGCAGTAAAGTGCGGTAGACATCTCCGTGTATAGGTTAGAGAACAGAGAACATGTTTACGATTCAAATCACCTAAAAGATACCAAGCTAAATTCATAGGCCACGACTTGAGTAGATAGATAACCACAGGTTATGTCCCAGTGTATGCTAACTACAGTGTGTACGGCCACTGGTGTATACAATAATAGTTAAACCCCGTTTCGCGTCTCGTCATGAGTGCAGGCCAGCTGAACGAGATGTCGACATTGCCCCCAATTGCCTAGATCCGAGCTGTGAACGTCGTTCATCATTTCTTGTTGGCCTTGCGCTCTATTTCCTTGGCGAGACTCTCCTTATAGGAGAAGATGTCTCCCTCCCACTTCGTCACGGTCTGTTTGTTACACACCCAGATCTCCTCGGCCACCTGACAAAAACACACAGACAATTCACAGTCAGACTTGGGGTCAATTACATTAATTATAATGATTCCAATTACACATACCAATCCCTCCTTGAAATATAAGTGTGACAACAGAGCAACCATGGACATACTCAATGCCATAATTACACATACCAATCCCTCCTTAAAATATAAGTGTGACAACGGAGCAACCACAGACATACTCAATGCCATAATTACACATACCAATCCCTCCTTGAAATATAAGTGTGACAACGGAGCAACCATCGACATACTCAATGCCATAATTACACATACCAATCCCACCTTGAAATATAAGTGTGACAACGGAGCAACCATCGACATACTCAATGCCATAATTACACATACCAATCCCTCCTTGAAATATAAGTGTGACAACGGAGCAACCATCGACATACTCAATGCCATAATTACACATACCAATCCCTCCTTAAAATATAAGTGTGACAACGGAGCAACCATCGACATACTCAATGCCAAAATAACACCTATTTTAGAAGAGCTATATTTCTACACATTGTAGCCCATAATGGCAAATAAATATGATGTAGGCAACATATTATATTTGACTGATTATCTGTAACGAATAATTTGAGTTAAAAAGTTACACGATGTAATTGAAAAGTAATTGAAAATAACATGTACATTTTTACCAATATCAATTACACCAATTCCACCGGAATTGGAATTGGCATTTAAATTCCAAATATAACTGACCCCAAGTCTGTTCACAGTGTAGCGGGTTAACAATAATATAACTGACCCCAAGTCTGTTCACGGTGTAGCGGGTTAACAATAATATAACTGACCCCAAGCCTGTTCACGGTGTAGCGAGTTAACAATAATATAACTGACCCCAAGCCTGTTCACAGTGTAGGGGGTTAACAATAATATAACTGACCCCAAGCCTGTTCACAGTGTAGCGGGTTAACAATAATATAACTGACCCCAAGCCTGTTCACAGTGTAGCGGGTTAACAATAATATAACTGACCCCAAGCCTGTTCACAGTGTAGCGGGTTAACAATAATATAACTGACCCCAAGCCTGTTCACGGTGTAGCGGGTTAACAATAATATAACTGACCCCAAGCCTGTTCACAGTGTAGCGGGTTAACAATAATATAACTGACCCCAAGCCTGTTCACGGTGTAGCGGGTTAACAATAATATAACTGACCCCAAGCCTGTTCACAGTGTAGCGGGTTAACAATAATATAACTGACCCCAAGCGTGTTCACAGTGTAGCGGGTTAACAATAATATAACTGACCCCAAGCCTGTTCACAGTGTAGCGGGTTAACAATAATATAACTGACCCCAAGCCTGTTCACAGTGTAGCGGGTTAACAATAATATAACTGACCCCAAGCCTGTTCACGGTGTAGCGGGTTAACAATAATATAACTGACCCCAAGCCTGTTCACGGTGTAGCGGGTTAACAATAATATAACTGACCCCAAGCGTGTTCACAGTGTAGCGGGTTAACAATAATATAACTGACCCCAAGCCTGTTCACAGTGTAGCGGGTTAACAATAATATAACTGACCCCAAGCCTGTTCACAGTGTAGCGGGTTAACAATAATATAACTGACCCCAAGCCTGTTCACAGTGTAGCGGGTTAACAATAATATAACTAACCCCAAGCCTGTTCACAGTGTAGCGGGTTAACAATAATATAACTGACCCCAAGCCTGTTCACAGTGTAGCGGGTTAACAATAATATAACTGACCCCAAGCCTGTTCACAGTGTAGCGGGTTAACAATAATATAACTGACCCCAAGCCTGTTCACAGTGTAGCGGGTTAACAATAATATAACTGACCCCAAGCCTGTTCACAGTGTAGCGGGTTAACAATAATATAACTGACCCCAAGCCTGTTCACAGTGTAGCGGGTTAACAATAATATAACTGACCCCAAGTCTGTTCACAGTGTAGCGGGTTAACAATATAACTGACCCCAAGCCTGTTCACAGTGTAGCGGGTTAACAATAATATAACTGATCCCAAGCCTGTTCACGGTGTAGCGGGTTAACAATAATATAACTGACCCCAAGCCTGTTCACAGTGTAGCGGGTTAACAATAATATAACTGACCCCAAGTCTGTTCACAGTGTAGCGGGTTAACAATAATATAACTGACCCCAAGCCTGTTCACGGTGTAGCGGGTTAACAATAATATAACTGACCCCAAGCCTGTTCACAGTGTAGCGGGTTAACACATAACAATATAACTGACCCCAAGCCTGTTCACGGTGTAGCGGGTTAACAATAATATAACTGACCCCAAGCCTGTTCACGGTGTAGCGGGTTAACAATAATAATACAAACAGTTATTGTCGTCCATAAATCCCCAGAAACCCAAGCTCAGGGTGCATCAAAACGAAAGGGTCGGGCAATATCGAAATCAATATACCATGCTTCAGTTGTGAACAGACAAATAAGCCAGGTAGCTATGGAGGGTAAGCACGGTTAAAGGGTAGGTCTTCTGATAATGACAAAATTATCTTGTTTCCTACTCACTTAAGGGGTCGCCCACTACTGACTTAAGGGGTCGCCCACTACTGACTTAAGGGGTCGCCCACAATTATCAATATTTACCAGTTTGTACAAAGCGTACTCATTCTGTGAACACCCAAATACTTTATACATGTCGACAATATTGGAAATTGAAAAACATATTGATGTAACTGTAGTTTTCAGCTGGTCAAATTTAGACAAGACAAAATCAAAGTAATAGATCAGTCAACCATGAGATGATGTACAAGAATTACAATTTAGCACTTCCTTGGTCGAGATTTTATTGTCATTTGCTAGGTGGAAATAACGGAACTGTGCATTTCATAGAATTTTTTAAATAAAGGAATTTAAATGAATATTTTGCAATAAAAAAGGAATGTAAAGGGTTTTAAGGGGTGGGACAGAAATAAAGGAATGTAAAGGAGCTGCCTTTGAAATAAAGTAACACGATGTCCACAGGCCATTTGCAGCCCGCAGGACTACTTCATGAGGCCCCCGCACTGAAAACAATATTGTGCATAATGCAACTCAATTATACTATTTCCACATGACAAACATATCAAACATGTTTAAACTTTAATGAATTCACTTTTGAAAGTACTACATTCAGGTCTTTTAAATAACGTTTGTCGCCTGCTAAATGACAAACTGTTGTGATATTTCCAACAGTAGATGACATAACTACTAAACTTGCGCGAGTGGCTCACTGGCATATTCTAACCCACTAATTTGGCCCTGCGTTCAAAAAGGCTGCTGACGCCTGAAATAAAGGAACGGTATGACAGCTGCAAGTGGCACCACCTACCTGTGAGATTAACCTGAAGTCGTGACTAACAAGGAGCATGCCACCCTCGAAGTAGTTGATTGCCTCTGCGAGAGCGTCGATCGTTTCCATGTCGAGATGATTGGTCGGTTCATCAAGCAGCAACATGTGGGGCCGTTGGTTCGCCAGCCAGGCGAAACAGATGCGACATCGCTGGCCATCAGACAAGTTCCGGATCGGACATGTCTGTTGTAAGACAATGTAACATGTATATCACCCATGTCAGAATATTAAGAATGAAATAATCCACATGTACAACACAGTCAGGCCTTGTATTATTTATTAGTTGATTTACACATTTTTCACACACACAAATGGGCCGGTCGGGAAAGGAATAGCATCATATTGGTCAAACGTATTCAGACACTTAAGGTAGCTGGGGTGGCTAACGTGTCAGTTGATTTTTCCCTCATAACATGCTAGGAAATACTGAACTGAACGTTGACACCACAAATAATCACTCGGCACTAAATTTGTATTTTGCCAATCCAATCTTTAAAAAAACAGTCCTCTTGGAAATCCCCGACTTCTTAGAAACGTTGACGATGTTTCTATAGTAACGACTGCGTGTGCTTTGATCTTTGAACCAGCTTTATTCATTCGACATGAATGCGGAACATATCGTCTGGTTACTGTGATTCCAGTACACATCAGTATTATATCTGCCTAACTAAATCATGTTCTTAAACCAGCAAATATCAGTGCTAATGTAGTTTATTGTGCCTTTGAAGCTAAAACGGAAACTGGCAAGTAGATGTGACCTGGTGACCACACGGATAACGGGCCAATCAAAATGATTGAAAACATGCTCTGCCACATGTTTGTTGGATGGCTAACGTTAATCTGATTTCGTAGACGACAACACGTTACAAATACAGATTCAAGGGCCATTGTTGCGGCAAATTAATTGTACATCTCAATATTAGAAATGGCCGTTATGTTTTGTCAACAATACGTAAAACGCCTGTGAAAAACCGCAAATAAAAATAAAACAAGTTGAGATTTTCATTAATTAACAACCAGGAAATTATGATTAACTTACTTTTTTTTAGAAGAACTATAACACTAACTACAACACTAACTAAGTTGCAATTTGGTTTATATATAGGCATCTTAAATGTAGGCAAAATTAAACAAAATTTAAATATGATTGATGAAGGGTTTGTGTGGAAAATACGCTGCCCCTTTAGGCTGCCCCTTTAGGCTGTCATTCAACTTTTTGCAAACTTATTTATGGTTGTGTAGCACATGTAATTTGTTTATGTTAACAAAACTGTTCCGTAAAGTTATCAGTGACACTGTCACACTTATATGTATGCCATGGGGATTTTCTCAAAACGATATAATTTGACATTTTGTTACAATTTTTTTTCACATTTACAAAAAAAATCTTGTAACAACCAAATAAACGAAAAACTAAAATTTTTATTATATTAATCTGGAATATCATATAGTATTTCAACTACAATCTGTGAAGAAATTATTAATTTATTTTAAAAAACTTCTACTGAAAATACTCAATTCAAGCATATAATAACCGCTCCAGCTACCTTAAAATCCAGAGATGCCAACTGTCCACATGCATAAGTCAGAGTAATGATGTCATGGCAAAGCCCCAATGGCAATTGACATAGCCAGTCACTCCATGACAAACCTGTTCGTTCCAACGCCAACTCGACTTCTCTGTGAAGCATTCAGCCACGCTGCATTACTGTGTGAAGACTATTTGTTCACATATCCACCTATGCATGTAGCCAAGTACTCAGTTACACAGCTGAGTGAACTATGGCAATGTGGAGTGAACGAAATAGCCAAAGTTTTGAAACAGCAACAAGAAAATTTGTTTCTATCCGTTGAGAGTCCGGCGTTCTAACGGTCACGCTACTGCGACCCATGTGTGACGAAAGCAAGGAGGGAGAATGGGAACGACACCCACCTGCTGCATGCCTGTGAGTCCGTAGCGTCCCACGATCCTCCTCATATCTTCCCGCTCTTTGATAGCAGGGAAGTTCTTCATCATCCAGTCGAGGGCTGACATGTCTAGGTCGAGGATCTCTTGCAGGTGCTGCGGGGTACACAGGGGTGAGTCAGTGGACAGCAGTGTTGGATGACATAATAACACACAGTTCTTCTACAGCAGACTCCTGTACTATACAGATCATTGCTGCAGGGTACACGGGGCGAGTCAGTGGACAGCAGTGTTGGGTGACATAATAACACATGGTTCATCTACAGCACAGACTCCTGTACTCACTGTACTTTACAATAAAAATAATACATAACTAAAAATGCACATAATTATGTTCATAAGCCAATATTTAATATATATATATATATTATTTATATATACACACACATATATATATAGGGAATGTATGTCTAATACGCTGAATACGGTATATTTGACCTATTAAGTGTACACCCCATGTTTTAATCAGCAGGATCCATAATTTTTGTAATTCTGGTGTGGAACAACTGGAAAGTGTCGCCATCTGATGTTAACAGTTGGCACCACTTTTCAGTTGTTCTACACTAGTTATCAAATGACACCAATCGTGTTAAACAGTTACCTTCATCGTCTAGAGAAACACATTTTGGTGTGTGCTTATAAGAACAGATTTCTTGAAATTTTTTCATGGCCCAATTTTTTTTCAAAAGGTAAAATATGGTATATATATATATATATATATATATATATATATACCGTATTCGATCTAATGTATATATATATCTGGTATATTAAATAAAAACTCATTTAAATCCAGTTCAACAAAGTATAGCACAAGAACATGCTATTTAAGAAAATAATTCCACCACTAATTAAGCACAATATGCACTAATAAAGTACATATTTATAATTTTCTGATTTCATTTGTAACACAGCAAAAATGTTCCACTAATTGTTTAACAAGGAAGATTTACTTAATGCTGCGTTCAGCCCATCACAAATCAGGTTCACCGATGTTCAAATCTGTAGCGTGTGAATAATAT
This sequence comes from Lamellibrachia satsuma, assembly GCA_033239005.1. NCBI lineage: Eukaryota > Metazoa > Annelida > Polychaeta > Sabellida > Siboglinidae > Lamellibrachia > Lamellibrachia satsuma. The sequence continues at coordinate 2,250,919 of BSQZ01000066.1, forward strand.
TAGTAAGTAATATTATGTGCAGTAAATTTAATAAGAGTGAACTTTTATTAAAACTCATTGAAACCATGATGTTGATCGTTAGACTGGGTAACTTGTGAAAGTGTGAATAGCTGTATAGAGGCAGAGCCACTTTTTCCGTCAAATTTTTACTGGCCCATTTGAAAATAATCTAAAAGCATGTCCGATGATTTAATTAAAACAAATGAACAGATTTGCACAAATGAGCCTGCATGTGCCAGTGGATATTATATAGGTTAGATTTTTGAAAAATTATAAAATTAGCCAGGTGAAAATTTTTATTGCGGGAGCATATGTAACATTAAAACAACCTCTCAACGACTTTCCGGCCTTACTTAATTTCTATAATAAAAGTAGTTTGTGACAGTGTATGGTCCTTGTATCTCTATCAGTTTCACATGTATGGAGTTGAAATTTGGTAGGCTTGCCCGGATGCCCTTTGTGATGGTTCGTACATGAACAACAATTCCCCCAGAATATTATGTACAGTCGAGCCTCGTTATAACGCGGTAGTCGGGGTCCACGACTTCGGACCGCGTTGTAAGCAAGGTGCGTTAGGTGTTCTCATGTCTGCCACCAGGGAGCTACTAAACAACAGCGACCGCTGCCCGCTGCATCAAGTCCATGAACCCTGTCGAAGCCCTGTGTGCTTGCAGCATTGTCTTATACGGCAATATGCAGTTTATGGAACTTAATAAACGCGATTACTAGCATCAACATGTATTATTTTTAAATGTCACACCCTCTTGACTCTTGAACTGAATAAAACACATGTACGTATACCGTTATGGAATAGATCTACTACGATAATGATGTACAGAACCAACAGGCCTACGAATCGAAAATAATAACCTGGACCTGAGCAGCCGAAAACGTATGATTTGACAAATGCAAGCTGATAAAACACAATAAAAGATAATAGGTAGAATTAATAATTGTTTCACTTCGTCTTTCAACTGATCTCGACCGAAGCATAAATTTATCACGCACCACTTAACATCGATTCATCATTTCATATACGGATGACGAATTCGTATTTTTGCCACCGGTAGAGCCTTGGGTTAGGAATTTGGCATGTTGGTTTCGCGTCGCGAAAACGATTAAATTTACGATGTAACGGAAGCATGTAATTTCACCCAAGTGTTATATTGGTACTGCATGTTATATGCATTTAAAACGGTTGATCTGATTCTTACGCGAGGCGTATTTGTGAATCTCGATTGTAATTTACAAACCGTCGAAGCGAAGCCAGTGACAGCGATTGATGTCGGCGACAGCGCAAAACAAACAACACGTTGATACTCGTTCATTGACATTGTTCACCTAATGTTTCATGAGAATTGTCAAAGCAATTCTAAGTAGATTTAAGCAGGCCCATTTGACATTTTCCCCTGGCGGCAGAAATTCGGGGTCCACGACCGACCGCGTTATATCCGCGCGACTGTATGTGGACGTTCAACATAGATTATGTAATTTAGAATAATAGGAGTTTGTAGTTACGTACAATAGGTGGCAACTGTATGCATGTTTTACGATTGTTCCAAGTTCAGTGATCAACATCAAACATCTGCAGAAGTTCTTTTGTACAGCACAAACGCCTTGTAAAACTTGTCTGGGCAGTGCCAGGAGTCATCAGTGCCAGGAGTCATCAGTGACAGGAGTCATCAGTGCAAGGAGTCATCAGTGCCAGGAGTCATCAGTGCAATGAGTCATCAGTACAAGGAGTCATCAGTGCCAGGAGTCATCAGTGCCAGGAGTCATCAGTGCAACGAGTCATCAGTACAAGGAGTCATCAGTGCCAGGAGTCATCAGTGCAATGAGTCATCAGTACAAGGAGTCATCAGCTCTTTCAGTGGCTGCCCTTTCTGAATATCAACTTTTCTCCCGTGCAACGCTGGACAGCTAGTATCACATAAAACAAGACTCACCTGGTGGTATCTGCCGATCTTGAGATGTGAATGTCGGCGGATCAAACCTTCAGTCGGGTTCAACTATAAACAGACAACAGCAAGACATGAACTAGTGCTGCTCCGATTGATCAATTTTGTCGAAGATTCTGATCAATTAATGGTTCTGATAAATTAATTGATTACAATCTTGTGCCATCGATCATTTTCGACTATATAAAAAATTCATGCTGAATTTCGTTCCAGTTACCAAGATATATGGGTTCATCTCTGCTGGGGATCTCGTGTGCGACAAACGGTAGCGCCACATAACAATTTTGATAATCGAGGTTAGCTATGGCGTCAAAGCAGTTGGCTGATGTCGACGAACTATTCTACAAATACAGGGTAAAATTCAACCTAGAGCATTTTTTATCGATGGACTACACACACTATAATTATAAATGACCCCTTGTCATTTACCACCCTAAAATACGATTACCGGTCAAGTTAATTTTATTTTTACACATGAACGACTAAAATTGGTACGGTGAAATCCAATAGATGGCAACCCTCATGTTACAATCACATTGGCCGGCATCATGTGGTATTGTGACCCGGGGTAAAGCGACCCGCGGGTCAAAATACCATATAGTAGACCAGACTTTCCCCTACTGGAAAGTGACTCACCCTAAAGGGAAACGATCCCCAACCCCCATTTTTTTCTATTGCAATGTATTGCAACAGATCCAGGGCTGGGTCCAATTATGTAATTGTAACTGATTACAGCAAAATGCTGTAATTGTAGTTGACTTCGGTTATGAAGTTCTATTGTAATTGTAATTGAAACATGTGTAATTACAATCAATTACAGTATTTTTTTCTATAACAAACTACCAGAAAAAACTCCATTGTAATCCATGCAGGACCTGCTTGTATAATCAAAGGAATATTCAGATATAACAAATGCACCAACAGAATACCTCTGGCCTTCCTAAGCAATGTTCAACAGTTCACACCTGGCTTCCAAAGGGCTCCAAATATGCCAAAAGGCATCACCATTAGCTGTTTTCAAGGTATACCACAATTGGTCATTGGTCTGTCTTTTCTTTGATTCTGTAATCTTCTGTCAGTGCAGGGCCAGGTCGTACTTAGATCATATAATTAACACTGCCCAAGTCAGTAAATAAGCTCAATTGAAAGTGAGCTACAGCCCACAGGTTTATTAGGTAATAATACTGACTGGGCTTGAAGCCAAGAGACTCATGGTAGGCAAACTAGGGTACAACCTCAAAACACAACTGCCAAGTAAACCAATCTGGGTATAACACAGTAGACAAAATGGGTGTACACCAAGGAGTATACACAAAACCCCTCAGGACGTATCTTGATGTGAACATTGCTAATGTACTGGTATGAATTATTTGTGGTTACATTTTACGAGTGGAATTGCTTTGAAATGGCTTAATAGATTGGAGACTCTCATTAGGATTTCAAATGGTTGTGGCCTTTGTTTATAGTTGTACTGTACTCCGTGTAATTAAACATTAATTATTGAACCGAGCAAACATTACATTGTATTTATAAGGAACAATAACATTTATCTAGGTAATATGAAGGTACATGAAATCATGAGGTCACGGTTCAACAAAATGTACAAACATCACCAAATTCATTATATTTGTTTATCAATCGTACTATTCATACAAACAATCAGCAACACACGCTACATAATTAACAAATAGTTCTGCATAACACAAGTGTAATTGTAATTAAAATGGTGTAATTGTAATTGATTTGAAAATTTTAGACGTGTAATTGTAAATGAACTAAAAAATTGAAAGTAATTTGTAATTGATTTGATTTTTTTTGTAATTGGACCCAGCCCTGAACAGATCACCACAATTGCAGACGAAAAACAATACACCCACCAATTTGATTAGAATTTTTATTTGTAACTTGGATGGACCACTCTCTGCGAGGAGAAAGAATTTTTCGAACAATGTGCTCACATCGCTTTTCCATTTACAAAAAATCACACAAGACATAAATCCTGCAATATTGTCTTATTCAGGCAGGGTCCAAATGTATGACTGTAATTGATCGTTGGTAAAATGCTGTACTTTTTTACCTGATAAACCCCACCAAATGTTCTGTTTTACTCACACAGGTTGAAAATCAATCGTATACAATATATCAAAATTCAGCAACACATGTGCCATATAAGTAATGTTTATTGGTATGTGAATATTGATTTTGCTTATTTAGCTTATTAACATAACACATTTGGAAGGTCAGGATATCACAACAGACACAGCTTATTAACATAACACATTTTGACAGTCAGGATGTCACAAAAGACACAGCTTATTAACACAACATGAGTTGACGATAAAAAGGACCAAACTGAATGTTTAAACAGGCAGCAGTACTGCGGGTCAACAGCAAAATGACGTAGAACTGTGACAGAATTAGGATTAACGCTCTACCTCGCCACAGATGAGCTTGAGCAGTGTTGACTTGCCCGCTCCGTTGGGCCCGACCAGAGCCAGTCGCGTGTCCAGGTCATAGCCAAACTCTAGGTTCTTGTAGATGTATGGCTGTAGGGCAAGATTGTCAGTAAAACAAGACAAAGTTCTCAAGAACTTAAAGGCAATGTATGGTGATGTTCACTGGTTAACTCGTAGGGAGCTATAAGTGATCTTTCATATAACTAAAATGCCTGCATTCTCTTAACTTATAGTTTACAATATTATACTTCATGTTTTAATCTTTATATCGGTGGTATGTTTACCATTAGAATTGTATAAACGGGAATTAAAAAATGCAGGAACAAAAAGTATTTGGTTCAGCAAACAATTGTAGCATAATGAGTATTGTATATGTTTTGTATTAGCAATGTATGTACGTACACTGCATATATGTAATGTTGGAAATAAATGTATTATCATTATAATGAATAAGCGGTCTCCCTACCTTTCCGTCTTCGTAGCGGAAGCTAACCCCCTGAACCTGTATGACGGGCGGAGGGATCTTCCCACAGTCAGGGAAGTAGAATGCCAATGTCTGTGAGGAAACAAGATTCATGTTACAGCAATTGTCAGCTACTCTATCATGTCACTTTGCCTAGCAACCTCCGTCAAGTCATCAACAAACATGGCTGCAAATGTCAGCGGTCAGAGACCCTTTGTCACGTTTTTTGTTGAATTTTTCATGTATGTGGAGGTATCATCGAATGTCTATGAAAAATATTAATCTGTTAAAAAGTAAAGACCAGTTTCTTAACCCAAGATAATGCACGTACCCAGGAAAGTGCACTGTGCTCAAACTACAAAAAAATTTATTGTGCAATTTTGTGAAGTGCCAGAAACTGGTGAAAAATTTATTTATCTTGGCACGACGGATTGGAAAAGATGAATCTGGTGCGAATAAAGGCTGAGGGAAGCCACGACAATAATGGGAGAGGGACATCATGTTTTCGGAATGATGACAGTGGCTGGTAGAGTATCCAAAGAAAGACAGGTGCGTACACTAAGGGAGATATATAATTGAAAGTCATCTCAAAACTTCTTAAAGCTACTGAGAAGAAAAAACAAGGCTCCATTTCATAGTTTATTATCGTATACAATCAGAGTATATTGGAGTGGTTGTTTTGTCACTACATACATATTATCAATGTGTTTTTCCCCAAGAGAAAGTTATTTTTACACAGCTGATCATGATGTAGGAACGTATAAATGAAATTCAAGGCTTCTCATGACACTGTACTAACCCTGGATAGCGACCCTGAACAGGATATGCAAATTGAAGAAGGCTCTCCGTGTGAAGTCGGAGTATTACCTTATCACCCGAGACTCTCTCGGTCAGTCCTGAGTCCACCATCTTCTTCAATGTCTTCTCTTTGCTCTGAGCCTGGCGTGCCAACTTGGCACTGCCGTGACCAAACCGCGCGATGTAGTTCTGAAACACGTCTTAGCATTAGTAGTCTCCACCAATGAGTGATTGCATGCATATGTGACATGTCATTTAATTCTATGTAGGTAAATATATGTGAATGTATATAATATACACATATACACACATAATATTATATTAGTGGTAAAATAATTTCTTCAAAAAACCATGCATATGGGCTAAAACAACTGTGAGAAACAACAGTGTTTCAGACCAATCCACTGAGAGGAAGTGACACAGCACAAAGCTGACCATTATACATTACACACAAATTTAAAACAAGTTGGCCTGATGCTCGTATTTTTTTTATTTATCAATACGTTCTTGCAGGGGCGAGATTTAGTGGTCGCCTGGTCGCCAATGGTGCCGAAAAACGGCTTCAGGCGACTTCAGTGTGTGACTACAGTGGCCCGTATGGCAACTCGAAATATTTACGGAGTTGCAGTATTTTAGATGCATAAAAAATATACAGAATGTTAATAAACATCTCAGAAGTGTTGTCCTGGCTATATCGCATTTATGGTAACCCTAAATCGTGTGTGGTGGTGGTGGTGATGTGTGTGTGTGTGTGTGTGTGTGTGTGTGTGTGTGTGTGTGTGTGTGTGTGTGTGTCACGTTCACCAAATTTTTTGCTAAACCGGGCCTTATGCACTGGATGGAAAATTTTGATCTTGTATGTACATCATATACATGAATATCAACCAAGGATGAGCTCTAGAAGATTACCTTTTCACCAATGTGATGTCAATTACAACAAATGGCTGAATTATGTAAGTGGCTTGTACAAAGTCTCTTTCACGTGATAAAAACATTTTCTATTGACATGAATTTTCTTACGTTATATATTTCTTTGTGGGACATCTTTAATATATAAGATGTTAAAAGAAATATACATATCAATAGTAAAAGTTTTGTCATATGAAAGAAACTTTGTAGACACCAAGTAACTTACACAGTTCAGCAGTTTGTTATCCACATTGTAGAAGACCCAGTGGAAAGGTTATTATTCTTACATATGGTTGCGACCAGCTGTAACTTTGTAGAAGACACAGTGGAAAGTAATTTTTTTTGTTACATATGGTTGCGACCAGCTGTAACTTTGTAGAAGACACAGTGGAAAGGTTATTATTCTTACACATGGTTGCGACCAGCTGTAACTTTGTAGAAGACCCAGTGGAAAGTTTATTATTCTTACACATGGTTGCGACCAGCTGTAACTTTGTAGAAGACCCAGTGGAAAGGTTATTATTCTTACACATGGTTGCGACCAGCTGTAACTTTGTACAAGACCCAGTGGAAAGTTATTATTCTTACACATGGTTGCGACCAGCTGTAACTTTGTACAAGACCCAGTGGAAAGGTTATTATTCTTACACATGGTTGCGACCAGCTGTAACTTTGTAGAAGACCCAGTGGAAAGGTTATTGTTCTTACACATGGTTGCGACCAGCTGTAACTTTGTAGAAGACCCATTGGAAAGGTTATTGTTCTTACACATGGTTGCGACCAGCTGTAACTTTGTAGAAGACCCAGTGGAAAGGTTATTATTCTTACACATGGTTGCGACCAGCTGTAACTTTGTACAAGACCCAGTGGAAAGGTTATTGTTCTTACACATGGTTGCGACCAGCTGTAACTTTGTAGAAGACCCAGTGGAAAGGTTATTGTTCTTACACATGGTTGCGACCAGCTGTAACTTTGTAGAAGACCCAGTGGAAAGGTTATTGTTCTTACACATGGTTGCGACCAGCTGTAACTTTGTAGAAGACCCAGTGGAAAGGTTATTGTTCTTACACGTGGTTGCGACCAGCTGTAACTTTGTAGAAGACCCAGTGGAAAGGTTATTGTTCTTACACGTGGTTGCGACCAGCTGTAACTTTGTAGAAGACCCAGTGGAAAGGTTATTGTTCTTACACGTGGTTGCGACCAGCTGTAACTTTGTAGAAGACCCAGTGGAAAGGTTATTGTTCTTACACGTGGTTGCGACCAGCTGTAACTTTGTAGAAGACCCAGTGGAAAGGTTATTGTTCTTACACGTGGTTGCGACCAGCTGTAACTTTGTACAAGACCCAGTGGAAAGGTTATTGTTCTTACACGTGGTTGCGACCAGCTGTAACTTTGTACAAGACCCAGTGGAAAGGTTATTGTTCTTACACGTGGTTGCGACCAGCTGTAACTTTGTACAAGACCCAGTGGAAAGGTTATTGTTCTTACACGTGGTTGCGACCAGCTGTAACTTTGTACAAGACCCAGTGGAAAGGTTATTGTTCTTACACGTGGTTGCGACCAGCTGTAACTTTGTAGAAGACCCAGTGGAAAGTTATTATTCTTACACATGGTTGCGACCAGCTGTAACTTTGTAGAAGACCCAGTGGAAAGGTTATTGTTCTTACATATGGTTGCGACCAGCTGTAACTTTGTAGAAGACCCAGTGGAAAGGTTATTGTTCTTACATATGGTTGCGACCAGCTGTAACTTTGTAGAAGACCCAGTGGAAAGGTTATTGTTCTTACACGTGGTTGCGACCAGCTGTAACTTTGTACAAGACCCAGTGGAAAGGTTATTGTTCTTACACGTGGTTGCGACCAGCTGTAACTTTGTAGAAGACCCAGTGGAAAGTTATTATTCTTACACATGGTTGCGACCAGCTGTAACTTTGTAGAAGACCCAGTGGAAAGGTTATTATTCTTACACATGGTTGCGACCAGCTGTAACTTTGTAGAAGACCCAGTGGAAAGGTTATTATTCTTACATATGGTTGCGACCAGCTGTAACTTTGCTAGGAAACCAACTTTTTGTAATTTTCTGCACCTTTAGTTGTTAACACGAATCCGTTTCTTGACGTTTTGAAGCTTTGGCATTTTCGTTCACCCTGTGTTGCCACAGGTCAGTCAACTGTATAAATGAGTACCTGGCTGCAGAGTTGTATGTATGTGAACGAAGTCTTCGCGCAGCAATTGCATCATGGCTGAATGCTTCCCAGAGAAGTTGCAATAGCGTTGAAGTATAAAGCACTTTGAGCAGTCCCAAGTATTGGATACTGCGCTATATAACAACATACCTTTATTGTGGAAGCGCATATGTTTGATGACGTACCTTCATGTGAGAGATTTGGTCTTGTTCCCAGCGGTATTTCTTCATCTGGTTCTCTTCCAGCTCTGACCGTGTCTGTATGTACGCGTCATAGTTACCCTGAAACACACAGCTAAAATGAAGCTTCTCTGTTGACGGTCAAACTAGAAATTAACTCACAGAAGGCAACCTGAAACACTGAAAAACAAGGCCACTGGCATGTGGCAAACCTCATTCTGATAACATTGATAGATTACTGTAGAACGCTCCTTTATAAGTACTGTTTTGGACTAATAAATGTGTGCAGGCATTTTTACGTATTTGGATATGGAAAGTTATGAAATATGTCTAGATACGTATTCTTCCATAGCGCCTATGTCCTCAGGAACCTGAGCTCAGAGGCGCAACAAAACAGAAACATTAAGCATAATCGTGAACAGGAAAAGTCATTATCAGAACGAGGAACCACCGAAGATTGATGGTGGAAATGGAGGACTGAAGCGGTTAATCTCTATGCGTACCGTATAGTACTTGAGTTTCTTGTTGTGCATGTGTATTACGTTGGTGCACACTCCGTTCATGAAGTCCTGCGAGTGAGAGATGATCAGCAGAATCCGCTTGTAACTGAACACAAATAACACACCATTGTGACACTCCACCCTAGTTCAGATAGCATGGTCTAGCTAATGACCTATTTACCTCTCACTACCACTATTCTGATTAAACAATTTCGTAGATGATTGATTGGTTCATGTTTTTGGTGAATTTCATTCCGTCGTTCCACGACCGAGATCGAGACATGATAGTGTGTACAGACATGACAAATGAAGACTTCTAGTTTGCTATCATGCACCCATCTCCCAGTTTACAGCCAATGGAAACCTTCGTATTATTAACTGTGTTGACAATGGTGTCAACAAAGTCAGTCTTATGAAGAGACCCAAAAGCTATCAAAGTGTTACAAAGAGAAAAATGGTAAAAACGATTGTAAAAAACAAGACATATTAATATTCACTTGACCGAGACGATCATTGGGGTGTACGTCAGGGTGATTCTTTGATATTAATACAAGGAAGCAAACTAGACATAACCCAAGTGTAACTTTATTACTTTGTACAGCACCATATGATAAAATTGTCTAGATTATATCTATATATTTTATCGTACCATCTTGTTTTATGCAATGTTCTTATTATTATTATGTACAGCACCAAAGAATATCACTGTATAGATTAGATTCTATAAAAATTAATAAACATTAGACTTTTATACCCAACCACAACACCTACAGCCTCCCCCTCAAGCTCCTCCCAACAACACTAACACCCCTTCAAGCTCCTTCCCAACAACACCAACAACCTCCCCTCAACAACACTAACACCTCCCCTCAAACTCCTCCCAACTACAACAACACCCTCCCCCTCAACAACACTAATACCCCCCCTCAAGCTCTTCCCAACAACAGTTTACGAATACACTTTTATTGTGGTTGTAAACTCTCTTTATAGAAACTGTAATAATATAATTATGTGATTATCATTTGTATGTATTACTTGTATGCGTCACAATTACTATAATAAACTATCAACTACCCACCACACCCTCCCTCCCTCTCCTTACCTCTTGAGGTACTCTTCCAGCCAGACGCAGGCGTTCAGATCGAGGTGATTCGTTGGTTCATCGAGCAGCAACATGGCGGGCTTGATGAAGAGCGCCCTGGCAAGGGCGATACGCATGCGCCACCCTCCGGAGAAGTCCTTCACCTTCGTCGCTTGCATCTTGGCGTCGAAGCCCAGACCGTCCAAGATGGTGGCAGCGCGCGGCTTTGCTGTTGCTGCATCAATGTCCTCCAGCTGATCTGTGACGTCCATCAGACGTTCGTGTGCCTCTGTAAGGTCAGGTCAAGGTTATGGTACGAGTCGAGTGACCTGTAGGTTTTGGTGCTGGCAGTTTTATTGAAACTCCTTCTTCAGTTAATTCACAGTCACAAATGAGGTTCGGTGATGTTCAAATGTGATTTTCATCAGTTTTGTTCACGCTATCGCGAACATTTTTATTTCTATATTTGTCATGATAAAATATTGTAACATGAAAAATACCGTCAGAATTTGATAATGTTTTCAGTGGTGCAAAGCTAACACATATAGCTACATTTTCTTCGCTGGGTTGCATAGGGTTATAGCATGGGATCGTTGTCAAATGTTAGTCGCAACTTTCAATGTTTTTAACAAATGTACTATTTTGTCTTTGCAAATTGTGATCAAATGTCAACATTTTATTAATATATCCTATTTCTATGTATACATGCATGTGGAGAAATTACTACTCTTCAAAATAAACACAACTTGTAATTGTCAATATTGAATAGTCTTTTCTACAGATTTTTTAACACAAAGAGGTAAAATCACTCCAAATTTGCCAGAAATCCTGGGAACATGGTGGCATGTTTTAATAACATCCTGGAGCCTAATGGGTTAAGTAACATGAACAGACAGTTTAATAAAACAGTGCATACTTTTATTAAAATCATCGAATTGACTCTGATTTTTAGATGGGGTAACTTGAGACAGATCCCTTTTGCCCTTTTTTCAACGACTTTTGACCAGACCTGGTCAAAAGTAATTCAACAGTTCATCCAACGATTTCACAAAACTAAATAACAGATTTGCACAAATGAACTAACAAATAAGTCCCATAAAAATCCCTACATTTTAGGGGTGGGAGGATCATGTTGTTGGAGTGGCTACAGACAATACTCAGGCCTTAAATTTTAAGGGTTGGAAGGATGTAGTAGATTACTCGAACAGAAATTGGGCCACAGAAAAATGTCAATGAATGTGTTCTTATACGCGTAAAAAAATTTTTTTTTCTAGACAATAATGTAACTGTTTAACCATTTTCGGTCCAAGAGGCCTATCCAAAATAAGCTTCCTAGTTCCCAAGCAAATTTGCTGTCGCACTGATTTCATGTTTGTCTGAACATTCCTTGTTCATGTTATATTTATGTTTATGTGTCAGCAAGTACCATAATCTATATACGAAATGAAAGCTAATTAAATTATCTTTTGAGGTCCATTATAACTTTATCATATATTTTTTTTATAAATGGTTGAGTTCATAATTTTTTTTTATTAGTAACTACAGTTGACTTCAGATGCCATAATGACGATTAATTATTTTTTAACCGCAAGTATCAGTGAATGAAACCTTCAGAATCAAGTTCTGATTCAAATACTAAGAAAAGTATTAAATTATTATCCATTACAAAGTTATGGTATATTTTATCAAATAAGGTAATGACCAAAAATCACCAAACGTGCCACCATTTTTTCTTCGCTTTGAAAAATATCAGTTTTAAAAGAATGACAGCTAAACCAATTGCATTCTTCAACTTGAATACTCGTTATACTAGTAGTGTCTATAAGTGATAGTGCCCTGCGCAGGCCTGGGCTTTGGGTCCAAGCCCGGCCCGCGGGCCGGGCCTCTTCATAATTCCCCGGGCCGGGCCGGGCCTGGGCCTACATACTGCGGGCCCGGGCTGAAAACAATTTAAACACATCGGGCTTGGGCCGGGCCTAGTGTGAGTGGGCCGGGCCGGGCCGGGCCTGGACATAATAAAAATATTCATAAAAAACACCGATTATTACTGATATAAAAACTGATTATAAATTGTAATTCCAGTTAATGAATGCTTAAAAATATATCTTTAGTATTATATGGTTGCAAATTGAGACCTTGCATGGAATCTAATGGCCCGATAAGTTCACTTGGCTGGAAGTAGCCAACCCTAAATGTTTACTTTAGAAATATTTGCAGAGGCAATCAAGCCATGATTAACCATCAATTTATCACCCTTTGACCCTACCAGTGGACATTCTATTGTCTAGGTCTTCCCTCCAAACATTGCCCACCTGAATGACCTGCCCACTGCGAAGTGCCCACTAGGCCACTAGCCCACTACCCAGTACCAAACCCAGTTGGTAACTGGTATTTCTCCCCAGTCTTAATTCATTCACACTTGTACTAATTCGCACATGTCTGAACCTGTCTCTCTCAGGCTAGTGACTGCAGGCCTGCTGGAAATGCCACTGGGTGTCAGTGCCAGTGGGTAACATTTAATTGAAATATCATATTAAATTATGTTAACTTAGTTGAGCTAATTCACTTAACAGTATAAATTGGGGTTATGGTTTACATATGGGTTAAGTCAGGGTTAGATAAACAAATCTCCTACCTTAACCATAAGCCAATACATTAAAGCCAAATATAACAAATGTTATCATATTTAATAGTAATGACACTAAGAAGTTTTTCTTTATTTTTCTTCAGGATATTCGTAAGTTTGAAGAAGTCCAGCACACTACGGAACTTCAGCATAAGAGTAGTACTCAACTAAGAGCTAAGGATATTATGCCCCATCTCATATATGTATATATGTTTTTTTATTTAATAAAACAATAAATCTGTTTTTCAGTTTATTTGTTTTTCGTCTTTGTTATAAGATTATAGGTTTATCTTCTCTAAGCTTAGCGGGCCGCGGGCTTGCGGGCTTACCCATCTTTGGCCCGCAGGTATGGGCCGGGCCTGGAACTTGCGGGCAGGGCCGGGCCTGGGCCTAAATTCTAGTTTGCGGGCCTGGGCCGGGCTTGAAAAATTACTGCGGGCCTGGGCCGGGCCTCTAACTGCTAATTGCGGGCCGGGCTTGGGATCAAATTCTAGGCTCGCGCAGGGCACTAATAAGTGACCACACAAGCACAATATGTGTATGTTTATTTTTCAGGTAACAAAACACAACTTGAAAACAGTTATTCTTGGACCATACCACATTTGAGAGCATCTCAATGCGCAAAATTATTGAAAACCCATTCTCCGTGGAAACAATCAAAATCAGTTGGTTTCTTAGTCCTCTACTAGCCAAAGTTGCATCCAGTTGGCATGAACTTGTGCTGATCGACTGGTTCAAAAACTGCTTGACTACTATTTAAAATAACATCCGAGTCATTCGAGAATGAATCAACATCATTGCCCTCGCACATGGCGTGAATGGCATCAGCCATTTTGTGATAACAACGAAAATCAACACTTTATTTAGTAATTTACTACGCTCAAAATCACAGTAGAAGATTTAAACAAAACAGATAAATCGATAGGCCTACGCACCTACGCTATAACTACACAAAAAGTCGTAGTTGGGATAGAAAGGGTAACTACGTAAAAAGTTGTAGTTCGGATAGAAAGGGTAACTACGTAAAAAGTCGTAGCTGGGATAGAAAGAGTTAACATTAGTGGTGTCATTTGGTGACTAGTGTAGAACTGAAAAGTCTCAACAGTTTAACACCAGATGACGATACTTTTCAGATGTTCCATACTATTCAAATTACAATTATGGATCCCGCTGTTTACAAAAAAAGGCTGTATGCTAATTAGGACCTGTACGCTTAATAGGTCAAATACAGTATTTCCAATGCCTTAAATATTAGTGTGGAAAGTTTCCGGTTAGCTACATTGGCCCTAAACATGAGCAGTGAGGAAGGATTCAGTTTCTGGAATGGATAGCTAGTAGCTACGCAGGGCCCATATTCCCAAGACTTATGAATTTGAACTAGTTTTCCGCAGAAATGGCTGCCCACTGGTGTTCACTCATGGAATATTTAATACCAAAATAACATAACATTATAACGCAAGCCTGCCAGACTCAACATGGATTATGTAACACATCAGTAAGCCTATTAAATATTTATGAAAATTCTTTCAAGGATACATGCATAGGCCTAAAGCCTTACATTTTAAGGATTGACCTTGAGCATTATACCTTCCCAAGTCCAGTGGATGGGTAAATGAGAAAGATGAAGGGTAAGGGTTACCATCAGACGTGGAGAGGGCCAACTCCTCTGCTTCCTTCTCAAGGTGTAGTCGCACCTGGTCGACCTCCATAACGCACTCGAGGGCCGTCTTATCGCTAGGCGAGGTTTCTCGGGTCAAGTGATAGATGTCAATGTGTTTGGGGATGCTGATCTCGCGGTTGCCAAGAACCGACATCAAGCTTGACTTGCCTGCACAAACATAACACAAGAGTCATCCTTCAAATGGCACAACACGTAAAAGTAAAGTGGTATGTTCTTATATAGCATGGTCTCCAGCCATTGGTATTGCTCTACACTTCACCCCCTGGCAGATGTGTTCATTCCAACGCCATCTCAACTTTGCTGGGAAGCATTCAGCCATGCTGCAATTACTACACGAAGTCTATTCGTTCACATATCCACCTCTGTCTGTAGCCAGGTACTCGATTATACACCCGAGCGAACTGTGGCAATGAGGTGCAAATGAAATTGCCTAACCTTCGATGGCATGGAGGATTCAAGCCAGGGTTCTCCCGATTGAGAGTCCGGAGTTCTAACCGCTATGCTACCGCGCCCCAGTAGATCCCATAAGCCTTCAAATGGCGTTACACGTATACGCCCTAAACACGACTAGGCAACATTACAATATTAGGATTACGTCACTCAAACATCTTATAATGGCTATACCAACAAAATAAAATTATATTATTACCTGTATGTGTTAATGGGGCTATGAATATCAAAACATCAATGTATACTACATGAAAGCAATGGCATATAACTTCAGACGTGAAATTTGGATTACACAGACCTGTGGATGCATATCCACAAAACTGTCCTTGTCCTTGCCGCTGTAACCACGACAGGACACACGCACGCACGCACACACACACCAACATGATTGTAACAGAAAGTTATTTATTTGTTCCTCTTTCTTCAGCACTTTTGTGAAGTGGGATTGGAAAATACAACTTTCTGTGGGATACATCAATGTGCAATGTTAACTGAAACAACTACTAAGACTTCCCTCTCCAATCGATAGGGAATTTTGTTTGTTATTGAACATCAATGTTTTGAAGTAGTCCATAAAGTGAGAAAATTTTTAGTTCCTGTTTCAGTTAGACTTGGAAGTCACATCTGGGCACTAGTTCATAGCAGATACGTGGTACATTTTGGTTACAATGCAGTAATAATATCTGTAATAATAATTGAATGTACCTTCAACTGATTACAGGGCAAGACTATGATTACATTCCAGCTATGATATGATGTGACGCATGTCATGTGACTCACCACAGCCGTTGAGTCCGATCAGGCCATAGCTGCGTCCACAGTTCAGCTCCAGTGTTGTGTCGACAAGAAGCTCAGCGCCATGGAATAGGATGCTGAAGTTTATAATCTGAAGGTCGCGACTTTCAGGATGAGACGCCAATGCGCCGGCAACTGATCGGTAATCGGCAGCAAGGTCAAGGTCCTCCAGTTGGCCTGCGATAGCATCTGTGGCAAAAAAACATAAATAAGTAAGTTTCCTGTTTTCAGGGTGAGCCTAACCGGAAATATCCATCCCGATTGTTGCTAAGCCTCGTGGCCCAGTGGTAATATTTCACTGTTAATTCACTAGGTATCACTACCACCAAACCCTAATCAGAAGCATATTATGAAGAACATTACTGATATTGCATAATGAAATACACGTGTGTTGGTTTAGTCAACAATTTAATTTGCACTTACAAGTTACAATGGATGTAAATATATAACAATAACCTGCCTCAACCAACTCATTCCTAGAGGCAACTTCGAACCGCTTTGAAATTGAGTACGAGGGCCTTAGTGAAACTTGAAAAACCATATCAGCATTACACAATTACTGCTTTAATGACAATCATTCATTTATTTATATATATATATGAAGGTCAGAAACAATTAGTAATGAAGTACTATGGGAAAGAACGAATCAAATACTAATTAAAAATCAAATTAAATGTAGGAAGTGGAAGGAAGCCCAACACATAACTACATGCACGGCTTCAAGTGGAAGGAAGCCCAACACATAACTACATGCACGGCTTCAAGTGGAAGGAAGCCCAACACAACTACATGCACGGCTTCAAGTGGAAGGAAGCCCAACACATAACTACATGCACGGCTTCAAGTGGAAGGAAGCCCAACACATAACTACATGCACGGCTTCAAGTGGAAGGAAGCCCAACACATAACTACATGCACGGCTTCAAGTGGAAGGAAGCCCAACACATAACTACATGCACGGCTTCAAGTTCGTCTGAAAATTTAGAGGCCAGCTGGCCCATAAACTTTAGAAATTAGGGGCCAACTGGCTGGGATAGCAGGTTTCACCCATTAATTACCAAATATTAAGGTGTGTAGTTTGCACGTAACACCAGCCAGAAACCATGGCGATGAGGGAAAAACAAACGTTTGCTGAATTAACTGGGTGAGAAGAATTGCGGGAGTGAAGCAAGTAGACACGTGAAGTACGGAGGAGCTGAGGGAAAAGATTGGTGTGAAAGAGAGTTTCAGGAGGAAGCTGGTGAGGAGTTGGTTAAAGTGGGCTGGACACGTGGACCAAATGGACTGGAGGAGAATAGTAAGACCAAGACTGACATGGGAGGACTGCGTGAAGGCAGATTTGGCGGTAGTGGGAAGGGAGAACGACGGGGGAATGGAGACAGACGGTCGATACAGTAATGAAACGGGAACAGTGACAGACGGAAAGCAACAACAAAATATGTATATATCTGGTACGTACGTGTGTGCGTACGTGCATGTGAACATGTAGGTGTGTGAATATGTATAGACTTCCTTTATCGCTTTTAATTTTTTATCATAATCCATTCATATCTTTAGAATTTGGAATGTGCGAAATACCTTGAAAAGTATTTCCCAGTTTAATAGCTGAATCACAATCCATCATTATTACTATTAGCATCAAGCTGACCATGTTCATGCAGGAAATGAAAAGGGTTAAGTCTGTCTTCTACCATTGTTGCACTCACTTGTAGCGCCATTGGTTTGTCCATTTGTGACCGGCAACGTTGACTTCGGTGTGTCACCTCCTTCGTCTGTCTTACCCTTTGACCCCTTTGGCTGGCCACGTTGTTTTGCAGCTTCTTTCTTCTTTTGGTCACGGCGTTTCTTGGCGTCTGACGGCATTTTGGCGGGTGTTGCTGCAGCAAAAACCAAACAAACCAGTTAATGTAATATTAGCAATATAGCACTTATCCAAAGTTGTGACACTTGGCCTCTGATAACATAAGAAATCAGTGGTTATAATTTTGAATTCCATAGTAGACATAATTATTGACAGATGACATTAAGTGCAAAGCCCAATTTTAAAATAGTGAAAATAATTGGAATTATGATACTTTTAATATACATATATATATATCATTATATATCAAAATGTGAAAATGTATCTGTAAAACAAAAACTACTGAATCAATTCTGAACAAAAAAAACATTTGAGATGTATTTAAAGAGCCACCTGACAAATGCATAAAATCTAATACAAAAGAATTTAATTTACGAAATGTATGACATATTTTTGAAACCACGTCTTCACTGGAACAGCTGTATCAGTGTATGCCGTAACATGTTTCACAAGACTAAAACATATTCATCTTTCACGTCAGGTAAAATGGTTTCTCACTGGGCACTGCGGCGAGATCTGTAAGAAACAGCTGTGATTTCGTAACGATAAATGATTTAGTGTTAATGGCGACGACCCGTGTCATAACCAACTTCATACGATATGACGCATGCCACAGTTCCGCCTTTTATCTCGGACTCTCGGGTTCACCGGAGTTCGTTCATCGACCTACGTGCATTTTGTCGCTAACATTCCGCAACAGAACGTTTATACGACCAAATCATTGTAATTAAAAAAGTACATGGATCGCCTTCGTTCATAATATCATATTTTCCTATACCAGTCTGTTTCGTGAAATTACGCGGCTAATCTGGCGCGCATAAAGCATTGTAATTCTGTGGCATAACAACAGTTCCGCGCCGCGGCAGAAAACGAATTTTGTGAAATATTGAACATAGATAAAGATATGTACCTGACCACAGCAATCCAAATATACACTTAATACGTACCACACAATTAAAAATATGCCTGATAGCTGGAAATGTTCAAAATCTATCACGCATCTTTCACATGGACTTCTGACAGCCAACCGGTAGTTACCATAAAAGGAATCCACGTGGTCTTACGGAAAATACCGAACATTTCCGAAACGTCATTTCGCACCAAATCTCATTGTAGGAGAGTAATTGGCTATAATTAATACATTAACTGATAATGCATTAAGCAAATATATAGAACAAGCAAGTATTTACAATAAAACAACTCTGTCAAATAAATATTATCGGTCATATTAATAATTTAACAACTATTGCATTAGCTGATTTTACGGCACTCGAATAAAACATATATTTTTAGGGCACAGCGTTCATTAAAGCCCATAGCTACATACAAAGAGACGCCGTACTGTAGTGAATCATAAATTATATCTAATAAAACGTGTGCATGGATCGTCGTCTTATCACGGAGCTATCGCTCACATATATAAACCACACAGCACAACAAATGTATCCACGACACCGACAAATACGCAGATAGGTAATGACTGTTTCAGCAAAGAATACAAGTTATCGTACCAACAAAAACAGATAACGTCTGCCAATATTGGCAAAGAACGGCAGCCGGAGTGTTGGCATGCCAATTAACTTCGGACCAATACTCTATAGTTGTACGTTGGAAGCCATTGCATGGCAGTAGCTTGGTATGCCAGCCATGTGCCAACGATTGGTGTGACAACGTTATATACCAACATGCATGGGCAATATAGCGCGCTTAGGCAAACTGAAAACCCACCTGTTTAAACTTGTTTGTCCTCCATAGCTCCCCAGCGTACCAATCCAACTGTCTATAACTGGAACTGTATGTTTATCGATTATGAACCTTTTGTTTTACTGCGCTGCCGAGCTTGGGTTTCCCGAGGATTTTAGTGCAATAAAAGTATATAATTTATATATTATTATTAGCGTGAGTTGGCATGAATATTGTTTCAGCGCATAGCAAGATAATAGAATAAGTTCGTGTTGTATTTCCGTCTCACGCGATTTCACCTTTGTTTTAATGTTATATTATGCACCAGAGGTGCCACGGATTATTTCGGGTAGACCCTAATATATAATTATAGATGGTACTCCTTTGCATTTACTAAAACACGTTAATCACACAGCGCCCTGTTTTGAATACGTCAGTTCGGTAATTGGCTGCGGCGCTAATGTTTTCATGAGCACGCGCTCTCAAATCGTACGCGCGTGGGAACCCGAGAGTTCGCGAGGCGAATATGATTGCGAAAGGAAGGTTGCGTTTTTAATAAGGTGTCATTGCCTTTTTGCAATTAAGTATTCCATGGCCGAGGCTGCATAATGAAGACACGATGTTAACAGATCTATTCGAGGAAGGTGATGCGGGGCCAGCGTCGGTGACGCCTGGACCGGGCAGCAGGACTGCGATTGTGCCACCGCTTCCGCCACGACGGTCGACGCGCTTGGCAGGCATCTACAACCTCGGCGCCACTTGTTACCTCAACTCTCTGCTACAGACGCTTCTCATGACACCAGAATTTAGAGGTGCATTTGAAATGTCCGCAGTGCTATGTGTGACTCGCTTGGTTGGACACTAAGCTAATAATATTTATATTAATCATTAGCGATTTTGATGCGGATATTAAAGTGAAACCAAGCCCAAGCCAAGGCAAATCCTGGCAAAGCCAAAGGCAATTTTGTTGGGCCTTTACACCTATAAGAATACTTGAAAACAAACCATTTGCAGCTACATTCTATAATCAAGAATATCACGCAAGTGGTTAAATATACATCGTTTTACACTGAATTTTTTTTTGCATGGGCAGCGCAGTTTGTATTTGTTCAGAATCCTACGTCAAGAGTGCTGACTAGATTCCCACAACTTCAACTTTAAACACCCTGATCGTAGACGATTTTAGTCATATACTTGCCAATAAGTTTGGACATGTTGTTTGCATCGAAAATCAACTTATTTGGCAAGATAGTCATTCATCGTTTAATAACTGCTTCATTTTCCGATTTGACAGTTCTCTTCATCGAGTGTTTGCGTTGTGTCGAAGCTTTCGGCTGAGGTACATGCTGGAAGATTGTCATTTGTTGATGAAAATATATCATTTCAAAACACAACTCTTCAAAATGGGCCGAACAAAGTCTAGCATATCTCCAACCAGCCCGCCTGTAATTGTGAATTCATTGCTTCACTACTGTCTGTTTTCCTAGAGGAAATAAAAAAGACAACTCTATACCTCGCTGAATCATGTTTACATTTGAATGCTGCACAGTACAGCATTGTAAGTTTCTGCTGCATGTAAATCCAATATAAAGCAAATAAAAATGTAACTGCACATCTCAATCACGTTAAAAATGCACGCAATATGCACAACCTATGTCACTGCTGCATCGGGGTTAAGGGGCTGCTCGCTGCTGATTGGTCAAAATTGCAAACACTGATGAATATGTCAGCATCCACGAAAAATTACATTAGATCAGAATTTCGCACTTTTAGAACAGATTCCAAGTAAACCACATGCGTGACATTCTTGATTATAGTTGCAAGTGGTTAGTTTTTAGGCACTTTATAGGTGCAAAGGCCCAAACAATGCCTTTGGTTTCACTAAGAAGCCCTGTCTTTTTATTCCATTTCTCAATACTTTTTAATAATGACTGTCAGTCACATTATTCCTAGTGACACATTGCTTTTCCCCTCTGATGCTTTTTCTTATGTTAGTGATGTGCACGGCTCAAGGAGCTGGCTCGACCACGTGCTCACCACCCACTCCAGTCACTCATCAAAATATGATTGTCTCGTCCGACCATTTACCTTTGTGCCTAACCATATCTGCCAAGTTATTACTTTCTTCAGAGGCCCCCACAGGGTTGTTTGATTTAAATATTTTGATTTAAATCATTGATTTAAATCATGATTTAAATCACTCCAAAAATAAATAAATAATTGATTTATGATTTTTTTTTTTACTTCCGTTTTTTTAATCGCTGATTGATATGAATTTAACACAAATAACTGTTTACAAGCATCGAGATCAACAAAGTTTTGTATGTTTTTTAATACAAAACACAAAATGCGCACACTTGTGTAGCTGTATTGTCACCAGATAGCCTGATAGTCAAATATTTTATGACATTGTGTATGTTTGAGCTATTCCCTTTCACAATGCAGTGAAGCCACACAAACTTGTCTTCCAGAGGAAGTATCTTTTCAACACAGAAGCCCTGAGTTAAAGTCCACTTATAGCTTGTGCTAGTTGTTACCAATTCAGTAGGCTGACTCAGTTGTTTAATACTGTACCAGTTTGTATTCTGGTTGGATACCCTTAGAGTACACAGAGTCATGGACAGGTGCTAATCCACCCTATAGGCAAACAATAATTACCACTGCTACAGCCACAGACACACAGCATGCTTTCCTTTCGAAGATAGATTATGCAACTACAGGGGGTGAGGCCTTGTGGACATTGTCTAATATAAGCAAAAATCATGTACCCTCTGTTAAGACAAGAACCCAAATCGATTTGAATAGAACATGTTTGAAAGAGTTTACAAATTTAAACATCTATATAAATATCTATATACCAGATTTAAAAAAAAATCAAATAAATAAAAAAAATCAAATAAATCCGATTTAAATAAAAAAAATCCGATTTAAAAAAAATAAAAATCATGATGTTTTTCAACCCTGGGCCCCAACACAGGAGCAAATCAACCACCTTGTCCTGTGTAGAATGTTGCCTCCCCACTTTGCTATGTAAACTTTACAATGATATTAAATCTAAACGGAGGCTAAATGACTATTTAGGACCGTTAATTGTAACCCCAGAAAGGTTATCACTGATGGTGATAAACAACATTTACAAAACGATCTAGACAGATTAGCGAAATGGTCTGAGAAATGGTAAACATAGCTTACAAGGTTAAAAGCTAATTATACTTCTGTATAAAGCAATAGTTAGACCTCATTTAGAATACTGTATACAAGCGTGGAGACCGTGTCGTAAGAAGGATATAGATACGCTTGAACGCATACAGAGGAGAGCAACTAAAATGATTCCAGAACTGCGAGACCTTAGTTATGAAGAATGCCTGAAAGAATGTTGTTTAACAACTCTAGAGACAAGGAGGTTAAGAGTAGATCAGATTGAAGTTTTTAAGGTATTGAATGGGTATGAAAATATTAATAGAAATATGTTTTTCTCACTCAAGAAAGATAGCAAAACTAGAGGACATGAGGTAGAGTTAGCAAAGGATCAGTGTAGATTTGAGGACAATAAATGAATGGTACAAATTATCTACAGATTGTATAACCACTAGCAGCGTGAATATGTTTAAACACAAGTTGGAAACATCTCAGGAGGGCGGGTTACATGTAGATTATCTACGGATGGTGTAATTAACAAATATCCCAGAAGGGTCAGTAAGACAGAATCAGTGGACTCTCGATAAGCCAATGGCTTCCTTGTCCACTTGCCATCTGGGCCTTTGGCTTGGATGGCAAATCTTGTTAAATATTTTTATAAAATCACTGTCCTTGCTACAGCCAGCAGCATGTCTTCTAAGCATATCGTTCTTATCTGGAACGATCTGGTCAGAGATTCCCATCAGGCTGTAAGAGAATCTTTTTTTATCTGCTGGTCTGCTGGGAGTCCTCGTCATGGTCCTTTGTACGACAATGAAAATTAGATGTGCTCATTTTAAGACTGTGAAAAAAAATGCCTAAAGCTGGGCGACTTCTAAACAATGCAGTAATGACTTCAAAAACTTCTGGAAGGACACAAACATGAATAATGCCAGGTGGACTATAACGATTGTTGTGGAGGACTTTATATACTTTTCTGTGATGACGTTTTAATTAATTAATTTATGTATATTTTTAATGGACTTTTAGTTTGTATGCTCAATGATTAACATAAGCTAAAAACTGTCGCATCATAGAACTGTTATTATTGTTCAATCAAGATCAATACCATCAAGAATATCAATGAATACTGTAGCAATGTACAGTTTAATGATTAAATGATTATTAATGTTAAGGAATTTTGATTCATTAACATGCAATGCCTATAGGCAAAGCCCCAAGTTATGATAGCGTAAGTAACAAACATTTTAAATATGCGAATGAAAAAGGTTCTCATGACACTTATATAGCAGCATGTTTTTTACTGGATGCTATGATGATTACAATCATAGCCCGTATAATTAAAAAGAAGGCTGGTGACCTGTCTGACAGCAACAATTGCTGACCCACTGCCCTCACCACAATTGGTAGTAAATTATTTTAATCTGATATTATCCAGGGTTTATAATTTTTCAACTGCATGAGTAAACCAATTTGGATTTACAAAGTATGCTCATATTTTTATTAAAAGAACTCTTTTTGACACTATATAGCGATGTTAAACAGTGGAATCATTTCTCGCCATCCTATTAGTGTTTCTGGGCTGAGAAAACTCACCTATTGTTGTGTCAATGTCAGTATGTTTGATATAACTTACAGTGCCAACAAATCTTACTATATGGTTATTGATAACAAACCTCAGGACAAGAAAAACAGTATACCTCCTGTTGTTATCAATAACCATACACTATCTCACACTGAGAAATATAAATAACTTGGCCTTATTATAATAACTTTACTGATGATGATGACATTGCCAAATAAAAAAGATATTGATGCTTGAGCAAATGTTTTAGCCAGAAAATGTCACTGATGCAGCAGCACCATTAAAACTACTTCATTTAATTCGTCCTGTGGCGCAACGTATACCTCAAGTCTTTGGTGTAATTTAAAAAACAAGAGTGAAAGATATTACTGTTGCATATAACACGTACAAGTTAAGTGTGAGCTACAAATTATGTAAAATCTTAACGACCGCATTCGCTCGTAAATATTTAGCCTTTTATGTTGCTTAGAAACATCCGATAATCTACTTTTTGTGAATTATTTTCACACTTATTACGGAAGTCCAATGATTAAATATTGCATTAGTCATTACTTTTAATACATGACGTGTGTATATATATTATATATAAGTACTTTTTTGTTTTACATATTTGTTACTGCACAAAATGTGTATATTTATATTTTTTATTCTTTCTACATATACTTTTAATGCACACGTGTATATTTAAATGTATTTTTACTTGTATGTATATATATATGTATGTGTGTATGTATATATATATATATATATATATATATATATATATATATATATGGACTTTTGTCTGAAATAAACATTATTATAAACGAATGCTCTGACAACCTGGTCTTGAGCGTCCATACATGGCTATCACTACGTCCTGCTCTCCAAAATAAACTTTTTAATCTGTGACACAGTATCTGGGCCCGCCTCATTTTGCTAGTGTAAATATACATTATATTCTTAATATGCACAATTTAATGGTTAATGCATAGCTATCTGAAATGTGCAAGTTATTAAACATTTTGTGTGTAAAACTGCCAATTATGACCTTTCTCGATGCTTGATTCACAATTGTTCAGATTGTTTAGTTGCGTCAAGTGCCAACTTTCACATTGTCAATCTTAATGAAATAATAACATTGCTAACGCTCGGCTTCAAAGCTATTTTTCAAGCCAGATAACAATACAAAACATGCTTCTTGAAGTGTTGCGAAGCATTTGTTCATTGTTGCAAAGAGGTCAGACCACAATTGAACTTCTTATTTATTTCGCACGAATGGAGGGCATATTAAATTGTGATAAATGAAATTAAGAAATTTATTAGATGTGACTTTTTAAGTGCAATTGAGCAGGCATATTCATAGGTTTGCATGTAGAAGCTATTGACTGAATTTTGCTTGGGATTTTTTAAGGGTTTAACAGGCAAAAAGGGGGCAACCGTGGCCTAGTGGTTAAGGTGTTGGACTCTAAATTCAAGGGTTGTGAGTTCAGGACCCACACTGGGCACGGTTCGTTTTCGAAGCTTAGGCAATTTCGTTTACCCTACTTTGCCTCAGTCCACTCAGCTGCAAATGAGTACAAACACTGTTTGGAAGGTACCTGCGATGGACTAGTGTCCCGTCCAGGAGAGTCAGTATAACTGCACTCTAAGTTGCTTCGCACTACAGAAACCAGGTTTAAGCACTGGTCATATAAGCCTTCATGGCTTCCTAAGGCGTAATGCCTGGGGGATGACTTTACCTTTTACCTTACCTAACAGGCAGAAGGATTTATGGAAATTTTTTTGCTATTTGCCACGGGGGTGCATGAATGTATGGATATTGCTGTAAACTTTGACAAACATCGCACATGGGGGCACTTAAAAAGAGCTGGAGGTATGTGTTTTCACAAAACGTGGTTACCATGGCAATAAGATGAGGCCAGTTGCTGTGAAAAATTTTCAGAATTTTTGATGGTCCAGTTTTTTATAATCTGACAAAACGTTAGCACGGCTGCGATGTTGCACTGCGGTCTGAACTCAAAACAAACACTTAAAACAATAGAATGATTACTCGTCTAATATCACTTACAAATTACTCACACGTAGCAATCTGCATGTTCAAGCAACAGACAATATGTTGAAATGCATTTCTTTGTGTGTAGAATATTTAATAATTTACACATTCCATAATTAACTATATGCTTAATTTGATAACTGTTGTGCCTGGTTGCTGTATACATTGTATCTTTATAATAGCAAAACTGAAGTGGGCCTCGGATTCTTGACAAGTGTCCCGATTTGCATCAGTACTAATAACAGTGTAACACTGATACGTACTAACTTATGTATGCTATGGCTTATATATAATATATATGTTATGACATATTGTCTGCACAATGTCATTAAGAAACAAAGAAACGTGCTCCATGTAATTGATTACAAGTTTATTGTTGGAATACAACGGATATTATTGAAAACCAAATGTACTGTGTGAGTGACTTCACTTGATGATGCGGGTTTTATAAAAAATATCCAGTTTAATTATATTATATGAAAACGTGAACCACAAGGCCCTGGACATTGCTACATTATCAAGGAGAATGTCTCTGTGTGAGATCCACCGTGAAACCCTCTGAAAGCTGAAAATAATATCAAGTTTTATCAATGTGGTGCCAGCCCTCCTAGAAGGAATCCCTCCTGGTGCATTACCATGCGGAAACACAATATAAAAAATTATAGCAATCGATAAACAGGTGTTTATACTGAACTGTTTATCTATATTCAAGCCAGAATTATTAATAGTGCGAATATTGTGTCTCAAAAACTTGTTACATGGGTGCATTCTTTATTGAAGAGATACAAGATGGACGTCAAGTTTTAACACTGTTGTCAACATCATTGTGATCAGACTGTCATTGTGATCAGACTATCATTGTGATCAGACTGTCATTGTGATCAGACTGTCATCCCTACTTAAAAGTGCCTGTATTTTCAGAAGCACTGTTCATGTTGGGACCTGAAGAATTGGGGCGAATTGAAGATGCAGACAAACCTAGCGCCAAGGTAAACATTTACACACCAGAACTCTTAAAGGTCCTTGACTAAATTTTTTCACTTGTCTTGTTTTAGCCTACCAAATATCCACTACGGCATGCTAACATGTTTTTGCAAATGTGCTGTTTAGTTTTGATGAAATGAAATTATTTTTGACTGGACCCAGTAAAAAATTCGGCAAAATAATTGTGACAGTGGTCGGGCTGTGTAGGACCTAGGGTTAATCACTTTCACAAATTATCTATCGATCAAAATCAAATCTCTTGATAATTTTTGTAAAACGACATGCATTCTTTTTTTAAACCAAACTCCAAATTTTTTAAACTCCAAATTTGAACATCGATGAACCTGATTAATGATGGGCTCAGTCACTTGAAGAGATAGTTTTAATGACCTAGTTCTTATTTATGTACAATTGTTTTCTTAGCACAAGCCCAAATACATGTCTATTTAAGTTTGTTATTATTTTAAATAGTTTTTAACTGAACATTTATCAAGTAATAAATAATTTTAGCTTGTGTATATTTATTTCCATTTTATAGTAATGTGCATTGGTCTATATAATGTGGGGTTTGTGCTATAAAAGTACATAAGAGAGTATGTTGTTTTGTGTTAAGTTTCAAAACAATCTGATCAAATGTCCCATCCAAGAAAGTCTTCAGCCTCTTGTTTTTGCCCGAAAAAGTTTGCTGCAAAAACATAAAGATGGTGCTTTTGTAAACATAAAGATGGTGCTTTTGTAAACATTCTGTCCAAGCTGCTAATGTGTAGTTTGCAGCTGTTCATGGGTAAATTTTTTTTGCAGGAATGTATATGATGGATCAATACATTTACCTGTCTTAGGTTTAGTTATTATTATTATTATTATTACTTTTATTTAATAAATTATTTCAGCTACTTAATTCAATGTATACTTTTAGTTGTATTACCCTTAATTAAATTCATTCTTTTGGATATTTAATTCCATGTATGCTTTTAATTGTATTATTGTAGATAATTTTAGACTATTGTACAGCACCATAAAGCTGTAGGTGATTATGTTGCTATATAAATATTGTGTTTTATTATTTTCACCCCTTGAAATGTGCTTTCTGAAAGCAGTACCATTTCCGTGATAAAACTGGTAAACATCCAGTGTTTTACGTCAAATGTCACATGGCCTGTCACATGACCTATCACATGATTTTTTCAGACCCGGATCATTCCACTACAACTGCAGCGATTGTTTGGCCGACTGCTGCTCTTGGATGCCCAGGGGGTCAACACGACCGAGCTGACCGACAGCTTCGGCTGGACTGGGTCGGAGGTCAGTACAGTTCAAGGTCACAAGAAATGTTCAACTTCCTTGTTTCTGATGGGTTGCGTTAATGACAGTTAGTTTGATTAATTTTTGACCAATGTTGAGTTTGGTTATAACATTTCATTTATTGAATGTGGATGTAGCCAGACATACTGCCCTAATTTGGGAAACTGCAGATAAATTTGGGAGTCTGTGCTTTTTCAACAAATATAATGTGCGGTGCTCAAATGGGGGACGCAGACCGGAGATAGCGATTTAATTCCGTTGTTTTACCAATCAGAAGTGAGTGCCTCTATTCGGTCCGTAATCTAAGATTATGGGCCGAACCATGAATTAGTTTCTTAGTGTTTTAGTTAGTTAGTACTGAAATGTATTACTCAAAGAACGTTGGATGCATGGATCGGAAATCAGCCAGACTGTAGGCAGTCTGCCAAGGGCTGTACAAGGAGCCGATGGATGAAACAAAGAGTCTTGAAATCCCGGGAAAATCTAAGTCTGAATACCTATGTCTAACATACAACTGTTGCAGGCATTCCAGCAACACGATGCTCAGGAGCTGAACCGGATCCTGTTCAGTGCGATGGAAGACTCCCTGGTTGGCACAGAGGGGCAGCGTTTCATTCAACACCTCTACCACGGCACTATTGTCAACCAGGTGTGCTTTCAAAAGACGGCCAAGTTTCTATACTATAATGTAGTTTGTGACTCTGTCCGTCTGTTCCCTCATATCTCGTCGGTTTCCATGTATGGGGCTGAAATTGTGTAGGCAATCTCAAGGGCCCATGGGGATGGGGTCGGGATATTACAAAGGTACCTTTATGGATGTTTATAGATTATGTAACTTGTAACATTCATAGTTTGTGTGATTATGTACAATTGTTTGCAGTGCTATGCATATTCTCTACAATTGTTTGCAGTGCTTGCTATGCATGTTCTCTACAATTGTTTGCAGTGTTGTGCGTGTTCTCTACAATTGTTTGCAGTGCTATGCATGTTCTCTACAATTGTTTGCAGTCAGGGCTGGGTCCAATTATGTAATTGTAATTGTAATTGATTACAGCAAAATCGTGTAATTGTAATTGATTATGGATTCAAAATGTTGCTGTAATTGTAATTGTTATATTTTGTATAATTGAAATTTTATTTCAATTACAGTACGTTTCATATCTCAAACTATCTGAACGAATTGTCAATAAAAATATAATTTAAGTCTCACATGAGTTGAAAAGCAAGACTAATAATAACACCTGCTTATATATTTATATTTAAGTCTCAGTATTCACTGTCTGGTGGGTACTGATCAGTGGTGCTAGTGGTGGGTAGCCTTAGCAATTAGCCTTTTCAGTAAGTTGGTAACAGCCAGGAAGCAATAAACAATGCACAGACATTCAGTGAAACATTGCAGAGTTAGCAAGCCAATTACACCCCTTGTGTTGTGGTGGGTTGGAGACAGGTCAGGTGGCAAGGACTGTTTATATGGCCTCTCTTCCCATTCCCAACTCACACAAAGCAAAGGGCAGACCAATTAAGAATGTCAGCTTAGAGCAGGAGCTACAACCTCAAAGTAAACACATCAAACCCTATTATTAGTATTTTCCAAAGAAAAATTTAAGAAATGCGCACGGATAAATGTCTGCATTGGAATATGTCCTGTAGGATTATGTCTTGATATTGCATTGTATTTTTATATAATAAAAATATGTTTTAAACGGCTATCTTTTTATTAGTATAATTCAAAGTTACAATTCAACAAAATGTACAAACATTACCGTTATATTTGTTTATCAATTGTGTAAAAAATATTGAAATTCAGCAAAACGCGCAAAAATACATAGTTAACAAATGCTGAATATATTTGGTTCTGCATAATGTAATTGTAATTGTAATTGAAATTGAAACAGTGTAATTGTAATTGTAATTGATTTGGAAAATTATGACTGTAATTGTAATTGAAATAAAAAATTTAATGTAATTGTAATTGTAATTGATATAATTTTGTGTAATTGGACCCAGCCCTGTTTGCAGTGCTATGCATGTTCACTACAATTGTTTGCAGTGCTATGCATGTTCTCTACAATTGTTTGCAGTGCTATGCATGTTCTCAACAATTGTTTGCAGTGCTATGCATGTTCTCTACAATTGTTTGAAGTGCTATGCATGTTCTCTACAATTGTTTGCAGTGCTATGCGTGTTCACTACAATTGTTTGCAGTGCTATGTGTGTTCTCTGCAATTATTTGCAGTGCTATGCATGTTCTCTACAATTGTTTGCAGTGCTATGCGTGTTCTCTACAATTGTTTGCAGTGCTATGCGTGTTCTCTACAATTGTTTGCAGTGCTATGTGTGTTCTCTGCAATTATTTGCAGTGCTATGCATGTTCTCTACAATTGTTTGCAGTGCTATGCATGTTCTCTACAATTGTTTGCAGTGCTATGTGTGTTCACTACAATTGTTTGCAGTGCTATGTGTGTTCTCTGCAATTGTTTGCAGTGCTATGCGTGTTCTCTACAATTGTTTGCAGTGCTATGTGTGTTCTCTGCAATTATTTGCAGTGCTATGCATGTTCTCTACAATTGTTTGCAGTGCTATGCATGTTCTCAACAATTGTTTGCAGTGCTATGCATGTTCTCTACAATTGTTTGAAGTGCTATGCATGTTCTCTACAATTGTTTGCAGTGCTATGCGTGTTCACTACAATTGTTTGCAGTGCTATGCGTGTTCTCTACAATTGTTTGCAGTGCTATGTGTGTTCTCTGCAATTATTTGCAGTGCTATGCATGTTCTCTACAATTGTTTGCAGTGCTATGTGTGTTCACTACAATTGTTTGCAGTGCTATGTGTGTTCTCTGCAATTGCTTGCAGTGCTATGCATGTTCTCTGCAATTGCTTGCAGTGCCATGCGTTTTCTCTACAATTGCTCCAAGTTACTTGATGTGATTTTCGTTAAATGTTTACATATGTTTTGATGCATGAAGTTGTATCCATCAATGGTATTGCACTACCAACATTTTATTGGGGGGGGGCAAGGAACATAAGCTCTTGCAGTGGCTGCCTTTTCTCCTGTGCAACGCTGGGTAACTCGGCTAGTATTTCATAACATCAGATTCTTTCAAACTCCCTCTATTCATTGAGCTTGTCACGAATCAGATTCATTGATGTTCGTATCTGTAGTGTGTGAATAGTTTAAATAATATGTGAAGTTGGTTCTATAAAAGATGGCGTAGTTTCATTGAAATCATTGAAATAATTTACTCGTTAGATCAGGTAACTTGTGAAACTGTAATAGCGTGGAGCATATAGAGGTGGAGCAAGGTTTGTTGGAGCATACAGAGGTGGAACGAGGTATGTTGGAGTATATAGAGGTGGGGCAAGGTTTGTTGGAGCATATAGAGGTGGAGCAAGGTTTGTTGGAGCATACAGCGGTGGAGCAAGGTATGTTGGAGTATACAGAGGTGGAGCAAGGCATGTTGGAGTATATAGAGGTGGAGCAAGGTTTGTTGGAGCATACAGCGGTGGAGCAAGGTATGTTGGAGTAGAGTATACAGAGGTGGAGCAAGGTTTGCTGGAGTACACAGAGGTGGAGCAAGGTTTGTTGGAGCATACAGAGGTGGAGCAAGGTTTGTTGGAGCATATAGAAGTGGAGCAAGGTTTGTTATAGCATACAGTGGTGGAGCAAGGTATGTTGGAGTACACAGAGGTGGAGCAAAGCATGTTGGAGTATATAGAGGTGGAGCAAGATATGTTGGAGCATACAGAGGTGAATCAAGGTTTGTTGGAGTATGTAGAAGTGGAGCAAGGTACGTTGGGGTATATAGAGGTGAAACAAGGTTTGTTGGAGTATATAGAGGTGGAGCAAGGTATGTTGGAGTATATAGAGGTGGACAGGAGCAAGGTATGTTGGAATATGTAGAGGTGGAGCAAGGTGAAGTATATAGTGGTGGAGCAAGGTTTGCAGTTTTAGAAGAAATTTGTCTGGAATTTATTTATTATTAAAAATTATTTATTAGTTTGTCCAATGATTTCATCAAAAGTAATAGCATTTCACAATGAGATAGCAAGTCATAGTCGATACTTTTCCAATGAGCTAGCAAGTTGTAGTCGATACTTTTCCAATGTGTTTGCCAGTCGTAGTCGATACTTTTACAATGAGATAGCAAGTCATAGTCGATACTTTTCCAATGTGTTTGCCAGTCATAGTCGATACTTTCACAATGAGATAGCAAGTCATAGTCGATACTTTTCCAATGTGTTTGCCAGTCATAGTCGATACTTTCACAATGAGATAGCAAGTCATAGTCGATACTTTTCCAATGTGTTTGCCAGTCATAGTCGATACTTTCACAATGAGATAGCAAGTCATAGTCGATACTTTTCCAATGTGTTTGCCAGTCGTAGTCGATACTTTCACAATGAGATAGCAAGTCATAGTCGATACTTTTCCAATGTGTTTGCCAGTCATAGTCGATACTTTCACAATGAGATAGCAAGTCATAGTCGATACTTTTCCAATGTGTTTGCCAGTCATAGTCGATACTTTCACAATGAGATAGCAAGTCATAGTCGATACTTTTCCAATGTGTTTGCCAGTCATAGTCGATACTTTCACAATGAGATAGCAAGTCATAGTCGATACTTTTCCAATGTGTTTGCCAGTCATAGTCGATACTTTCACAATGAGATAGCAAGTCATAGTCGATACTTTTCCAATGTGTTTGCCAGTCATAGTCGATACTTTCACAATGAGATAGCAAGTCATAGTCGATACTTTTCCAATGTGTTTGCCAGTCATAGTCGATACTTTCACAATGAGATAGCAAGTCATAGTCGATACTTTTCCAATGTGTTTGCCAGTCATAGTCGATACTTTCACAATGAGATAGCAAGTCATAGTCGATACTTTTCCAATGTGTTTGCCAGTCATAGTCGATACTTTCACAATGAGATAGCAAGTCATAGTCGATACTTTTCCAATGTGTTTGCCAGTCGTAGTCGATACTTTCACAATGAGATAGCAAGTCATAGTCGATACTTTTCCAATGTGTTTGCCAGTCGTAGTCGATACTTTCACAATGAGCTAGCAAGTCATAGTCGATACTTTTCCAATGTGTTTGCCAGTCGTAGTCGATACTTTCACAATGAGATAGCAAGTCATAGTCGATACTTTTCCAATGTGTTTGCCAGTCGTAGTCGATACTTTCACAATGAGATAGCAAGTCATAGTCGATACCTTTACAATGTGTTTGCCAGTCGTAGTCAATACCTTCACAATGAGCTAGCAAGTCATAGTCGATACTTTTACAATGTGTTTGCCAGTCGTAGTCAATACCTTCACAATGAGATAGCAAGTCATAGTCGATACTTTTACAATGTGTTTGCCAGTCGTAGTCAATACCTTCACAATGAGCTAGCAAGTCATAGTCGATACTTTTACAATGTGTTTGCCAGTCATAGTCAATACCTTCACAATGAGATAGCAAGTCATAGTCGATACTTTTACAATGTGTTTGCCAGTCATAGTCAATACCTTCACAATGAGCTAGCAAGTCATAGTCGATACTTTTACAATGTGTTTGCCAGTCGTAGTCAATACCTTCACAATGAGATAGCAAGTCATAGTCGATACTTTTACAATGTGTTTGCCAGTCGTAGTCAATACCTTCACAATGAGCTAGCAAGTCATAGTCGATACTTTTACAATGTGTTTGCCAGTCATAGTCAATACCTTCACAATGAGCTAGCAAGTCATAGTCGATACTTTTACAATGTGTTTGCCAGTCATAGTCAATACCTTCACAATGAGATAGCAAGTCATAGTCGATACTTTTCCAATGTGTTTGCCAGTCGTAGTCAATACCTTCACAATGAGCTAGCAAGTCATAGTCGATACTTTTACAATGTGTTTGCCAGTCATAGTCAATACCTTCACAATGAGCTAGCAAGTCATAGTCGATACTTTTACAATGTGTTTGCCAGTC
Source organism: Lamellibrachia satsuma (assembly GCA_033239005.1). Taxonomy (NCBI): domain Eukaryota; kingdom Metazoa; phylum Annelida; class Polychaeta; order Sabellida; family Siboglinidae; genus Lamellibrachia; species Lamellibrachia satsuma. The sequence continues at coordinate 2,285,557 of BSQZ01000066.1, forward strand.
GTAGTCAATACCTTCACAATGAGATAGCAAGTCATAGTCGATACTTTTACAATGTGTTTGCCAGTCGTAGTCAATACCTTCACAATGAGCTAGCACGTCATAGTCGATACTTTTACAATGTGTTTGCCAGTCATAGTCAATACCTTCACAATGAGCTAGCAAGTCATAGTCGATACTTTTACAATGTGTTTGCCAGTCATAGTCAATACCTTCACAATGAGATAGCAAGTCATAGTCGATACTTTTACAATGTGTTTGCCAGTCGTAGTCAATACCTTCACAATGAGATAGCAAGTCATAGTCGATACTTTTACAATGTGTTTGCCAGTCGTAGTCAATACCTTCACAATGAGCTAGCAAGTCATAGTCGATACTTTTCCAATGTGTTTGCCAGTCGTAGTCAATACCTTCACAATGAGCTAGCAAGTCATAGTCGATACTTTTACAATGTGTTTGCCAGTCGTAGTCAATACCTTCACAATGAGCTAGCAAGTCATAGTCGATACTTTTACAATGTGTTTGCCAGTCGTAGTCAATACTTTCACAATGAGCTAGCAAGTCATAGTCGATACTTTTACAATGTGTTTGCCAGTCGTAGTCAATACTTTCACAATGAGATAGCAAGTCATAGTCGATACTTTTACAATGTGTTTGCCAGTCGTAGTCAATACTTTCACAATGAGATAGCAAGTCATAGTCGATACTTTTACAATGTGTTTGCCAGTCGTAGTCAATACTTTCACAATGAGATAGCAAGTCATAGTCGATACTTTTACAATGTGTTTGCCAGTCGTAGTCAATACTTTCACAATGAGATAGCAAGTCATAGTCGATACTTTTACAATGTGTTTGCCAGTCATAGTCAATACTTTCACAATGAGCTAGCAAGTCATAGTCGATACTTTTACAATGTGTTTGCCAGTCGTAGTCAATACTTTCACAATGAGCTAGCAAGTCATAGTCGATACTTTTACAATGTGTTTGCCAGTCGTAGTCAATACTTTCACAATGAGATAGCAAGTCATAGTCGATACTTTTACAATGTGTTTGCCAGTCGTAGTCAATACCTTCACAATGAGATAGCAAGTCATAGTCGATACTTTTACAATGTGTTTGCCAGTCATAGTCAATACCTTCACAATGAGCTAGCAAGTCATAGTCGATACTTTTACAATGTGTTTGCCAGTCATAGTCAATACTTTCACAATGAGCTAGCAAGTCATAGTCGATACTTTTACAATGTGTTTGCCAGTCATAGTCAATACTTTCACAATGAGCTAGCAAGTCATAGTCGATACTTTTACAATGTGTTTGCCAGTCATAGTCAATACCTTCACAATGAGATAGCAAGTCATAGTCGATACTTTTACAATGTGTTTGCCAGTCATAGTCAATACCTTCACAATGAGATAGCAAGTCGTAGTCGATACTTTTACAGTGTGTTTGCCAGTCATAGTCAATACCTTCACAATGAGATAGCAAGTCATAGTCGATACTTTTACAATGTGTTTGCCAGTCATAGTCAATACCTTCACAATGAGATAGCAAGTCATAGTCGATACTTTTACAATGTGTTTGCCAGTCATAGTCAATACCTTCACAATGAGCTAGCAAGTCATAGTCGATACTTTTACAATGTGTTTGCCAGTCATAGTCAATACCTTCACAATGAGATAGCAAGTCATAGTCGATACTTTTACAATGTGTTTGCCAGTCATAGTCAATACTTTCACAATGAGCTAGCAAGTCGTAGTCGATACTTTCACACTGAGCTAGCAAACTGTAGTCGATACTTTCATAATGAGCTAACAAGTCAAAGTTTATCCTTTCACACTGAGTTAGCAAGTTGTACTCTGGAGTGCAGAATAAGCGCCCCTATACACATTTATTTGAAGAAAAATGCCACCCTATAATCACCTTATTTGGCACTATACTATTATTAAATTTAAACATTTGTGCCAGCCTATATACTCCGATAATCGTGGCAAATTATGCAGGGTATAATTTTTAGGAGAGCAATCGCTCTCACTCCCTATTGCTAGTGTTAATCAATCATCCACAGAGCTTTTTACTGCTCCCCTAAAATCACTTGCTCCCAACTGGAGCTGCATTTGGCTACTTCTGACGGCTAAGTTTTCATCCTTTTGAACGACAGTCGTGAATTTAGCGGGATCCCGTGCTTCTGAGGATCCTAGATTTTGATCCTGAAGCATTAGACCATTAGATTTCCATGATTAGATGGTATATTATTAGTTAATACACCATTAAAAAATGGAAAAATCCCCAGTTTTTCGCAGATATAAAATGTGGTTACTATATCTGCGGTGACCGATTTGCCACCCTATACTGTTATTTGGCCTATATGTTTATTTGCCACTCGAGAGTAATCGATACGTTCACAAAGAGCTTTAACAAAGAGCTAGCTAGTTGTAATCGATACTTTCGCAATGAGCTAGCAGGTCGTTGTCGATGCTTTCTTCGTGAAATGAGTTTGATATAAGATGACGGAAAAAATTTATTGAGGGAGGAATTTTTAGAAATTATGTTACATATTATAGAACATATTATGGAACAACATTAAACAAGAGCAACAAACTATAGATGGCAAGATGACATGGAAGTCATTGGATTTTCGAGAGTCCAACGAATAGTTCTGCCTTCTTCACTGACAAAGTTATTTAACAACAGTGTTATTATTAAACACTAACACGAAGCAGCCAATTTGATATATGTTTCAATGATTGGCACAATTACTGATGTGATTTAATGTTCTCCTTACAATGTCTGTTTCTCCTTCTGTTTGTAGATCATTTGTGAGGAATGTGGAAATGTCGTAGAGAGAGAGGTAGGGCGGGGGTTCTTCATCTTTCTGCAAGGTTTCTGTGTGGTTCAACCCACTTGACCTATACACTTCTTGCCTACTCTGTTATACCCCAGTTGGTGTACTAGTAATTACAGGATATACCCCAGTTGGTGTACTAGTAATTACAGGATGTACCCCAGTTGGTGTACTAGTAATTACAGGATATACCCCAGTTGGTGTACTAGTAATTACAGGATGTACCCCAGTTGGTGTACTAGTAATTACAAGATATACCCCATTTGGTGTACTAGTAATTACAAGATATACCCCATTTGGTGTACTAGTAATTACAAGATATACCCCATTTGGTGTACTAGTAATTACAGGATATACCCCAGTTGATGTACTAGTAATTACAGGATATACCCCAGTTGATGTACTAGTAATTACAGGATGTACTCCAGTTGGTGTACTAGTAATTACAGGATGTACCCCAGTTGATGTACTAGTAATTACAGGATGTACCCCAGTTGGTGTACTAGTAATTACAGGATATACCCCAGTTGATGTACTAGTAATTACAGGATATACCCCAGTTGGTGTACTAGTAATTACAGGATATACCCCAGTTGATGTACTAGTAATTACATGATATACCCCAGTTGATGTACTAGTAATTACAGGATGTACCCCAGTTGGTGTACTAGTAATTACAGGATGTACCCCAGTTGGTGTACTAGTAATTACAGGATGTACCCCAGTTGGTGTACTAGTAATTACAGGATGTACCCCAGTTGGTGTACTAGTAATTACAGGATGTACCCCAGTTGATGTACTAGTAATTACAGGATGTACCCCAGTTGGTGTACTAGTAATTACAGGATATACCCCAGTTGGTGTACTAGTAATTACAGGATATACCCCAGTTGATGTACTAGTAATTACAGGATATACCCCAGTTGGTGTACTAGTAATTACAGGATATACCCCAGTTGATGTACTAGTAATTACAGGATGTACCCCAGTTGGTGTACTAGTAATTACAGGATGTACCCCAGTTGGTGTACTAGTAATTACAGGATATACCCCAGTTGATGTACTAGTAATTACAGGATGTACCCCAGTTGGTGTACTAGTAATTACAGGATGTACCCCAGTTGGTGTACTAGTAATTACAGGATGTACCCCAGTTGGTGTACTAGTAATTACAGGATGTACCCCAGTTGATGTACTAGTAATTACAGGATATACCCCAGTTGATGTACTAGTAATTACAGGATATACCCCAGTTGGTGTACTAGTAATTACAGGATATACCCCAGTTGATGTACTAGTAATTACAGGATATACCCCAGTTGATGTACTAGTAATTACAGGATGTACCCCAGTTGGTGTACTAGTAATTACAGGATGTACCCCAGTTGGTGTACTAGTAATTACAGGATGTACCCCAGTTGGTGTACTAGTAATTACAGGATGTACCCCAGTTGGTGTACTAGTAATTACAGGATGTACCCCAGTTGGTGTACTAGTAATTACAGGATGTACCCCAGTTGGTGTACTAGTAATTACAGGATGTACCCCAGTTGGTGTACTAGTAATTACAGGATGTACCCCAGTTGGTGTACTAGTAATTACAGGATGTACCCCAGTTGGTGTACTAGTAATTACAGGATGTACCCCAGTTGGTGTACTAGTAATTACAGGATATACCCCAGTTGATGTACTAGTAATTACAGGATGTACCCCAGTTGGTGTACTAGTAATTACAGGATGTACCCCAGTTGATGTACTAGTAATTACAGGATGTACCCCAGTTGATGTACTAGTAATTACAGGATGTACCCCAGTTGGTGTACTAGTAATTACAGGATGTACCCCAGTTGGTGTACTAGTAATTACATGATGTACCCCAGTTGATGTACTAGTAATTACAGGATGTACCCCAGTTGGTGTACAAGTAATTACAGGATGTACCCCAGTTGGTGTACTAGTAATTACAGGATGTACCCCAGTTGGTGTACTAGTAATTACAGGATGTACTTGTCCACCAGTTTATACTTGAGAGTCCACCAGTTTATACTCTGTTTATACTTGGGAGTCCACCAGACTCCCACTCTGTTTATACTTGGGAGTCCACCAGACTCCCACTCTGTTTATACTTGAGAGTCCACCAGACTCCCACTCTGTTTATACTTGAGAGTCCACCAGACTCCCACTCTGTTCATACTTGGGAGTCCACCAAACTCCCACTCTGTTCATACTTGGGAGTCCACCAAACTCCCACTCTGTTCATACTTGGGAGTCCACCAAACTCCCACTCTGTTCATACTTGGGAGTCCACCAAACTCCCACTCTGTTCATACTTGGGAGTCCACCAGACTCCCACTCTGTTCATACTTGGGAGTCCACCAAACTCCCACTCTGTTCATACTTGGGAGTCCACCAGACTCCCACTCTGTTTATACTTGAGAGTCCACCAGACTCCCACTCTGTTCATACTTGGGAGTCCACCAAACTCCCACTCTGTTCATACTTGGGAGTCCACCAAACTCCCACTCTGTTCATACTTGGGAGTCCACCAAACTCCCACTCTGTTCATACTTGGGAGTCCACCAAACTCCCACTCTGTTTATACTTGGGAGTCCACCAGACTCCCACTCTGTTTATACTTGGGAGTCCACCAAACTCCCACTCTGTTCATACTTGGGAGTCCACCAGACTCCCACTCTGTTTATACTTGGGAGTCCACCAGACTCCCACTCTGTTTATACTTGGGAGTCCACCAGACTCCCACTGTGTTTATACTTGGGAGTCCACCAAACTCCCACTCTGTTCATACTTGGGAGTCCACCAGACTCCCACTCTGTTTATACTTGGGAGTCCACCAAACTCCCACTCTGTTCATACTTGGGAGTCCACCAGACTCCCACTCTGTTTATACTTGGGAGTCCACCAGACTCCCACTCTGTTCATACTTGGGAGTCCACCAGACTCCCACTCTGTTTATACTTGGGAGTCCACCAAACTCCCACTCTGTTTATACTTGGGAGTCCACCAGACTCCCACTCTGTTCATACTTGGGAGTCTACCAAACTCCCACTCTGTTTATACTTGGGAGTCCACCAAACTCCCACTCTGTTCATACTTGGGAGTCCACCAGACTCCCACTCTGTTCATACTTGGGAGTCCACCAGACTCCCACTCTGTTTATACTTGGGAGTCCACCAGACTCCCACTCTGTTTATACTTGGGAGTCCACCAGACTCCCACTCTGTTCATACTTGGGAGTCCACCAAACTCCCACTCTGTTCATACTTGGGAGTCTACCAAACTCCCACTCTGTTTATACTTGGGAGTCCACCAGACTCCCACTCTGTTCATACTTGGGAGTCCACCAGACTCCCACTCTGTTTATACTTGGGAGTCCACCAGACTCCCACTCTGTTTATACTTGGGAGTCCACCAGACTCCCATTCTATTTATACTTGGGAGTCCACCAAACTCCCACTCTGTTTATACTTGGGAATCCGTAGACATTTTCAACAAAATGTTACATACAGCGCTCAATAATCTGGTTCATGAACCATTCCCTAGAGGCGCTACGCACACTATGTGCAGGAAAGGCTATAACAGTCGCTCCATACCGTGGACAGGTCAGAAGCTAGTGCCGCCGTGAAATATATTACTCGAACAATGTTGGATTTGAGACCTGTAAAAAGAAGACAACGAAAAGAAGTCAGTATGACCCCTAGTTATGACCCCTAGGTATGACCCCTAGTTATGACCCCTGAGTACAGACCATAGCTCATTCAAGATGGAAGCGTACACGCATCATGATGTACCTAGGTTTAATGTCTTCTAAAGTAGGGAGTCACACAGACTTCTACCAAAGACTGTATAAGAAGTCCAGATGATGAAACAAGGAGTGCTCACAGACTTCTGGGAAAATCAAAGCCTGTATTCATATGGTGGTATTGTTCTCTGCTTCTAGGAAGATTTCCTGGATGTCTGCGTGGCTTTGGGCGGGGCCACAGACCTGGAACATGGATTGGCGGACAGTTTTGGTGCTGCCGAACTATTATGTGGACCAAACCAGTATCAATGCGAGAGATGTCAGCGACTAGTGAATGCGAAGAAGGTATGCGGTCCAGTCATAGTGGTCAATTTGGTCAAATGTAAAGGTTATTGTACAATGATCTTCATTGGTTAGCTCATACAGAGTTAGTTGGGGGTTTCATATGAATAATTAAAATGTCCCAGTATTGTACATTTTTCGATCTCTAAGTATATCTAAATTAACTTTTAATCTTAATCTATTGGTATAGTATTTTTACCATTAAATTATATAAAATGGGAATTTGACAGATCAGTAAAGCATCTGGTGAGAAACACCATATCACTTTGATGGAAGAATTAGTGATCTGCCAATAATTCCCATAAAAGGGTCTCATAATTTGTTATAAGACTGGCATGTTGCCATCGGCAAATTGTGTTTTTAGAAAATGTTAAGAGATGAAACCACAATCATGATGTTAACGTGGGTTGTATGGATATTATTTTTAACCAATCAAAATGTAATAAATACTAACCATTTCAGTGACACAGTGTCCTGTAAAACTAATTCAGATAACCTATAAAAATCATTGTAATTCAACAAGATTTGTAAGATTGCCACCCGCAGCATGACGCTCTCGGTAGCAAATGGTCAAATGGTCAAGTGGTCAAATCGTCAAGGAAACCATCGATAGGCTCATTTTAATGTAGTAATATTACTTTTAGTTATTACCTGCTGGAATGTTTTGTTTCAGGGATCAAAGTTCAGACATCTACCGCCAATCCTCACAATCTCCCTCCTACGGTTCAGCTTTGACTTTCAGAAAATGGAACGCTACAAAGTAAGGCTGGCAAACTGAGAATAAAGGGTAAAGATTAATAAATGCAGTGGTGTGCACAACTGAAAATTCATTAGCAAAATGTGAAAATCCGTTAACAAAATGTTACTTGAATGTGCTCGCGTAAAGTCTTCATCAATAGCATGATTTCAAGAAATAATGAATATAATAACACATTTTGCAAGATTAATTTGAATAATTGAGATATGAATTCACATGTTACGCGACTGTTTGCTCACCCCTGAAGGGTAACTTAGCAAATAATGAAGGCAGTGGTGCTTCTCATTGTGTCAACCTCCTCTTTGTCCCTGAAGTCTGGGTTGTGGCTGGCTTCGTACTGGTCCTTGATTTTGTCCCTGAAGTCTGGGTTGTGGCTGGCTTCGTACTGGTCCTTGATTTTGTCCCTGAAGTCTGGGTTGTGGCTGGCTTCGTACTGGTCCTTGATTTTGTCCCTGAAGTCTGGGTTGTGGCTGGCTTCGTACTGGTCCTTGATTTTGTCCCTGAAGTCTGGGTTGTGGCTGGCTTCGTACTGGTCCTTGATTTTGTCCCCTTCCATCACTAGTTCCATTTCACTGCTGTCTCCTCCAACCATCTCCACTCCCCCATCCCTCGCTCTCGTTCTCCACTGCCCTCCCACTCCCGTCAAATCTCTCTTCACACAGTCTTCCCATCTAAGTCTCGGTCTTCTCCTTCTCCTTCTACCCTCCGCTCCAAGCTCATCTGCATAGCTTAATATAGGCTTTTGTAAAAGAATCCTACAAAATAGCAGCTATTTTGTTTTAAAGTTAGCATCAATGATTGATTAAAAATAGCATTTGTCGGTGATCATGCACGAATATTTCTCAGCAGAATTGAGTTATTCCATCAATGTACTCCTGATGCAAGTTCAAATCACCCAGTTCTTATTTTGAATATAATTGAAGTGATTTGAAAATAAATTTAGTAAGGAGTGGAGTCAATATTGTAACTTTGATTTATTATGTGAAATGTTCATATAAAACTATTGATTTTTGTATCATCTTCAAGCCTTTCCCCAAGATAACTTCATATGATTGTAGAAGAATTCTTATTTATGGCATTACATCATGGGTATTATTTTCTATTTTTTTTTTACAGGAAACTGGGAAATTTGCCTTCCCTATGGAGCTGGATCTCGGAAAGTTCTGTGAAGATGTGAGGACCCTGTTAATATACTCATGATAGTGTCATTTATATTTGATCAATAAGTTTTCTGCCATTTGTTTGATCACATGCTCAGAAATTATGATTTGTATATTAACAAAATTTCACTTTGAAACGAGATTTCATGTGCCTAGCTTGATTGTATAAAATTATGAAATTATGCACTAGATGGTATACTTTATGTACACCTATTTGAGTACACCTATTTGTTTATGTACACCTATTTGAGTACACCTATTTGTTTATGTACACCTATTTGGGTAGACCTATTTGTTTATGTACACCCATTTGGGTAAGCCTATTTGTTTGTGTACACCTATTTGGGTACACCTATTTGTTTATGTACACCTATTTGGGTTTTGTGGCTAATTAGTCGATTATTGTGTTATACACTTACAAATAATGGACACTCGCAAGGCTACTAATTAGCCTTGTACAATTAGCTCATATCTTGCACCAATCTTTGTCAATTATAAGTATTTTGACAGCCTCTTTATTGTGAATTTGAATAATTTCTTTACGTGGCAACAGAAACACTGTTTTGCAGCAATTATTCACAAAGATATAATAAATCATTTGTTATTTAAATCTTAGTAGGAAGATACCAGATAAATATGAAAATAGTATTTATATTTTTGCAGGAATCGGCTGACACAGTCTATGATTTGTTCTCTGTTGTGATTCATAGGTGAGATGCTGTTTGTATCATAATCGATAAAATATAGCCATCAAATTTCAATAATTTACACACGAACATGACTGTATTCATGTCAATGTCATGTCTGTATAATTGTTTCCTTTGCTTCAAGGCACATAACACTAAATTTACCCGACAACGACATACTGTCTCAGCATCAGACAGTGATACTGTGGCGATGAAAATTATTAGCAACGTTTAAATAGATTTATGCAATCAACAACACAACACAGATATAGAGATATGAAAACGCCAAATGAATGACGTTTATTGTGGGGATTAAGGGTAAGCCCACTTTCAAAGAAATGTAAAACAAAGAAATGTGGGCTTCACAACCCAACGCCAGGCTGACTACGCCCCATGCGAGCCTCCTGGACGTCGGGTTCAATAGAGCCCACCTTTTGCCACAAAGCAGTAGCAGTATTCCTAGAACAAATAAAAGAAACAATGGCATTACTATTGTCATGGAACACCCTTAAACCAAATAGCATAATGCCCTACATGCTATCACGCAGTCTATGAATACAACTACCTGCTTAAAAATACACTAGCTCTAACTGGAATAACTACAAAGGTGGGGCCAATTCGCTACACGAACAGTTCTAAAATCCAAGGTGGAAGGGAAGCGAGCTGCGTCCCCGCATTAAAACCCGTGAACACTTCTGGGAAAGCCAAAACTCCCATGTCCACTATCGCAATCAAAAATTGGGAAAGCTTTGAGACATGAACACCCCACTTCCACCAAAGATGTACAGTTGCTGCTAACAAGTAAACACACAACAGGGAGAAAGATGGGGAGGAGGGTGGGACAAATTTTCAAAGCGCATCCACTCCATATGCTTTCACAAAACGAAGTGGCTAGACCAAGTTTGAAATCTGTAGCGTCGCGCAGCTGGTGCGCGCTGATTGGTTCAAAATATGGAGGCAGGCAAAGTGGGTCACAGAGTGCGTCACCCAGCTCTGCTGGATTAGCATAATAGAATAAATTAGCAATGGACCAATCATTAATTGTACATGGTGTTGCTCGCATAAAAACCCATATGCAACATTGGCTGTGCCAATGTCGCATACTCTCATTTATACAATCAACAACGCAACACAGATATAGACATATGAAAAGGCCAAATGAATGACGTTTATTGTGGGGATTAAGGGTAAGCCCACTTTCAAAGAAGTGTAAAACAAAGAAATGTGGGCTCCACAACCCAACGCCAGGTTGACTACGCATCATGCGAGCCTCCTGGACGTCGGGTTCAATAGAGCCCACATTTCACCACAAAGCAGTAGCAGTATTCCTAGAACAAATAAAAGAAACAATGACATTACTATTGTCATGGAACACCCTTAAACCAAATGGCATAATGCCCTACATGCTATCACGCAGTCTATGAATACAACTCAACGTTTAAATAGATTTATGCATGCAAAACCAGCATTAATGTCCTGCTAAAAATTACCACAGACAAGTCACAGCAGTCATTGGTGATTGGGGAACGCTGGTGACTTGGGACTTGACTTGGCATTCAGAGACATGATTAAAAAACTGACTAGGACTTGCCAATGTGTGACTTGCCAACAAGTCTGGGAACCACTAGTTAGCGAATTCAGTGTACAAAAAGTTGCATTACATATTCGGGTCTTCGGATAGAAGAAAAGCTCACTTGTCAGTTCGATTTTTTACTCGTCTTGTTGTAGAATAATTTGTGAATAATCCAACCGATCCAGTATCCACTACGATGTGCTCTTTTGTACAAATGTGTTAATTAGTTTTAATGAAACTGTCATATATATATATTTTGACGGCCTGGTCGAAATACTGCGAAAAAATAGAAATGGCTCCCCTGTGTATACAATAACATGATGATGTTAACAGTTTTGCAAATTGAATTGAGGCTAAGATAGTCTTGAAGATGAATTTTCGCCATAGTCAGAAAGAAGAACGTCGTGTTGTGTTTAGTCTGCCTCGGACCTGTACTAATAATTGCATGTTTGCTCACCAGAGGCAGCACCCACGGTGGTCATTATCACTCGTACATTCGTGATGTGGACGCACTGGGTCACTGGACACATCCGGTAGGCAAGGCAGTAAATGACTGCCCCATAAGTTACTCATTGTGACGCCCCAGTGGAAGAATCGAAAGATAGGGCATTCACAATGAAATATGAAGTGAAACAAAAGTGATGGTGTTGGGGCTATACACCTCAAAGAGATCATTTAAACTGACCATGTGCAACTAAAATCAAGACTATCATGCCAGTGGTTTACTTGGAATGTGTTCTAAAAGTAGAATATTTAATTCCCCGGTAAACTGAGGGCTGACATGTTAACTACCGTCACCGATAGGTGCATGTGCAGTTCTATGAAATTGGGAAATTTATACTATCCTACCATGTGACTTATTAATCGCTGTCGGTATGCATACAGCCAATGCAGTCTCAATCAAGCAGGCTGTTATGTCTGAAAGAGGATTAATTTTAGTAAACAAAGGCCAAAATATGTCATATAAGATAAGGTTGGATGCAAATAGCCTTATCATGTTGACAACTATAGGAATAGGTGTTTACAAATGTAGTTTCAGTTAGTGAGTGAATATTGCCAGGTTACGTCACCCATGGTGCAGGGTTATCTAACAGTATGCAGAGTATTCTTAATTGTTGTTACAAATGGTCATGTTTTAGTAACTCTTATAGGTGCACAGACCTATAAGCACAGGCCTATAAACATAGGCCTATAAACATGACGTCCTTTTATGGTGTAAAACAAATAGATGCAGGAAATGAATATATATTTTATTTTAGCTGCTAATGATTCAACGACAAAACATTCCCCCCCAAGCAAATTTGATGAATAATTAAGATTTGTTCCTATTTCCCTTAGTTTCATTCAACTGTTCAAGAAGCAAATTTATTATCAAACTGATTTCGATGTGTGATGTTAGCTGTGATGTTTATCAGTTAAAAAATAAACATTACACAAAAACTAGTATTTTAATTTTTGGTGTTTCTGAACCAGGACGAGGAGGAGATTGTGATCCCGACCGATCCCGCCACAGGAAAGGTGGACTACATTGAGTTGGACTCGCCTGTTGAGTTGCTCTACGCCATTCTGTCGCGCTCCGGCGAACACGGCTTGATGGTTGACCGACTGTGTGCGGTGAGTGGGCAAAACTCACACTACACTTGTGCAGTGTCCAGTGCTTATTATATTGTTGTAGTTCACTTCCATCTGATGTTAGAAAATATAAAGTTTATGATTTTACAATAAAAAACATTCAGGTGTTTTACCTTTACAACTGTCCGTTAGAAACGTACTGCCCCACTCCCACACGAGTTTTACACATCCGGAAAAAAGTGGAAAGGATTGGGATTCGAAAATTTTAATTCCAGGCCTTGAATTTTATTACAAAAACTGGAAACAAGAAAGAGTTACATATTATTTGGCATGCATTTTTTTGTAAATGTGTAGATATACATGTCTGCACGTTTGGTTGGCATTTGTGTACGTTGGTGCTGAAAAATGTGATGTTTAACTATCTACCTTTTGATCCATGCCTATAGCTTTCTATGCAACATAAATTGTCCAGGAAATTTAGAATAGTCTGGAATTAACTTTTTTTAGAAATGGCATGAAACATGTTTGACTTAGCTATATGGTTTGATGTAGAGAATACGTTCGAATCCTCTTGCTGCTATTTAAAAACTGGCAATCTCGTTCACCCCACATTTCACAGGTTCGCTTCGCTGTATACATGACTACCTGGCTATAGATTGTGAGGGATATGTGAACGAATAGTCTTTGTGCAGTAATTGCAGCATGGCTGAATGCTTCCCAGAGAAGTCAAGATGTTGGAATGAACAGGTCTGCCGGGGGGTGAAGTGTAAAGTGCTTTGAGCAGTCCCAAGGACTAGATACTGCGCTATAGAAGAACTTACCTTTACCTTTGTTGACCCTGTTGACCTTCTAGGAGCTGGTGAAGCAGACCGGCGTGTCCTGGAACAAACGCTTCAAGAAGCTCTACGGACCCATCAACAAGGTAGCACTTCACTCAATCGGGGCCTGTATTCTCGAGAAACGTTTCAAGTCATAACTCTTTTCTGTAAATATGGCGGCACTGTCCCTGTGCAGTTCACTCATGGAATATCTGCATAAATATCATCCAATGTGCTTAATACTAAATAGGCCTACTGAAATGTTACATAATCCATCTCAGCCAAGACTGGCAGTCTTGCATTATAATCTTAAGTTTTAAGTTGACTGTTTTGTCGCCATATTTATGGAAAACTTTAGTTACGAATTTGTAAGTCTATCAATAATACAGGTCCTGGTGGCATGGGTAACCTCTTCTTCATATGATGTAGTGGCCCAGTGGTTTGGCAGTTAGAGCACAGGAGTTGATTGAGAGACCGCGGTTCAAGTCCATCTGTGCTGTTTCAAGACTTGGGCAATTTTGTTCACCCTCCATTGCTGTAGTTCACCCCCCATTGCTGTAGTTCACCCCCCATTGCTGTAGTTCACCCCCCATTGCTCTAGTTCACTCAGCAGGATAAATGAGTATCTGGCTATAGACAGGGATGGATACATTGCTCTAGTTCACTCAGCAGGATAAATGAGTATCTGGCTATAGACAGGGATGGATACATATGAAATGATAATCTGCGTAGTAATTGCAGGTTGAAGTCAAGTTGGTGGCCATGAAATGGACAGGTTTGTCGGGGAGGTGGGGGGGGTGGAGTTGGAAATGCTTTGAGTGGTTCCGTGGCTGGAGTCACTGGATACTGCGCAGTATAAGTTACCATCTATTTCATGTAAGTATTATATGCATTAGTTTCATTAAATTACACACTTTTTCATAACAGTTTACAATTTATTAACAAACATATACAACGCAAAGGTAATAGTTGCACAGTAACACACTAAAGATGTGCAGGGTCAAAATGTGGAATTTTATATATTAAATATTGTGGTGAATAGTGTGTTTGCTTGTGTGTGCGTGCGTTCGTGTGTGCATGCATGCATGTCTTGCTATTGTGGCATCCTGTCAAATCATACACAAGACAGCAATGTGCATCACATAAGTCATTAATAGGCTTAAACATTATTTGGAAATGTTTCACCTAATCAATTATGTGAGCAGGATATAACAAATAAGACAAAATGAAACTACTGTAACAAACTTTACAGAATGTTCTGCAAAATGCATACCAAAAGATAAAAAACTTGCATATGTATTTGAATCTAAAAAAATTCTGTATAAAGTTCGAAATAGAGATTTGAAATTTTTGGGAATGACTACTTCTTCAAAATAGTTTTATGGTATGTTTGTAATTCCAGTTTCTGAAGAAATATGATGACAAGTTTGTGTACAACCCTGCATCAAACTGGGTCAGTCTGAAGGTAAAAGGCAGCGGGGGAGATTATTCCAGCAGTGACACCACAGTGGAGCATCATGGGATGGCAATAGAAGCAGAAGCAAAGGAAACCACTGAATCTGACAGGAGAACAAAAAGGTTAGTTTTATATATTTTTATTGATAAATAATACAAAATATTGTTGGGGTTTTCATTGTGTTACAAACTGCTGTTTTTTTACTACTTTGAAAGTTGAAGAAAGTGTGTCTAAAGGAAAGACACATTCGCAGCACATAAAATATGTATTTGGAATAAAATTTTCTCTAGTCCGTATGTATCTGGGCAACATTTATGTCCTCTGCTGTCAGAATTGACCAAAATTGCATTTGACATATTTTGGTTTTTCTATTTATGAAATGCACTATTGAAAGAACTTTAAAGTGTTGTATAGTTTAACATTATGTAGTGATTATGTCATCACAATCGCAGTTTTCCTGGAGGTAGTATGTCATTATTTGGTACATTTATCACCGAGATAATCGTGATTTCAACTTTTCAATGAAAGCAGCCGCATTCTGCAGCACAGCACTACAAAAATTGCTATTTTCAAACTGAGACTCACCCTCTTATACCATTTTCACCCTCTTACTATCACTTTCACCCTCTTACTACCACTTTCACCCTCTTACTATCACTTTCACCCTCGCTATTGTCTTCACGGTCAATTTCAAAATAGTCATTAAAAATGCTGCAGAACTCTGCCATTTTTTATTTCAAATTCACATTAGCAACAAACTATTTAGTAAAAATACATGTGGAAGGACCCTCCTGATTGGCTTAAAAACACAACCATCAGAAAGAGCTGCATTGATTTGACAAAATAATAGAATAATATGAAAAATGTAATTTTTTCAACCGATCAGCAATATCCTAACTTCAAACACCTATGGCGTAAATTTTAAAATGTGACTTAGTCGAGTCTTACACCAGGGATACATTTATTTCCACTAAGTTTGCACTCTAGGATGGGTGAGGTGCTGTAGGAAACATGTCAGAGAATTCTAGACATCAGAGTTCTACTTTGCTGGATTAGACTACTACTAAAACTACTACTAAAGCTACTACTAAAACTACTACTAAAACAGTGATGGTGACGAATTTTAACTGTAGCTGTGTATTGGTATAACATAACATGACCGTGACCATTCAATCCTCAGCTAGGCTTTTTTTATTCCTGACACTGACATTGCAAACCTGTTCTATCTTCACACATTTAAAAAATATTCTCTGAACCTAAAAGTATGTATACTATAAAATAGTTTTACCTGTTTCTGTCTGTCTGTTTGTTCCTCATATCTGTCAGTTTCGCATGTGAGTGGCTGACATTTTGTAGGTCTGCACAAGGATGTATGGGATGGTTCATGCATTAAAACAAATTAAAAATTCCCTGGATACATGCATTAAAATAAAT
The DNA here is from genome assembly GCA_033239005.1 of Lamellibrachia satsuma. Classification (NCBI taxonomy): domain Eukaryota; kingdom Metazoa; phylum Annelida; class Polychaeta; order Sabellida; family Siboglinidae; genus Lamellibrachia; species Lamellibrachia satsuma. The sequence continues at coordinate 2,301,954 of BSQZ01000066.1, forward strand.
AAAAAATTCCCTGGAGCGTGGGTTTTATGAAGGAACTTATCTGGAAATTTGACGTAGATTATGTAACTCGGAACAATAGTACAATTGTTCACAACACTGCGTGGTTTCTACAATTGTTCAGAGTTACGTGATCTACGTCAAACGTCCACCTAAGATCTTTCGTTGGTACGAACACTTCAAGAAACTGGCAGTGGTACATGATTTTGGGTGTCATGAAGGTCTGTCCATCATTGCCAATCACTTCGCCCTACCACAGCTTGACTGGGTTGTGCCAGGAGTCATAATCTCTTGCCTTGGCTGCCTTTTCTCCTGTGCAATGCCGGGCAACTCGACTAGTTGTGTATAAAATATTCCACTTTGTAGACCGACATCGCCATCACCGGAGCCAGGCTGTTGTTGGTTTAACTTCGACGATGCACAAGTTCGACCAATCAGAACGCAGGAACTGGAGACTCAGTTCTCAGGCAAGGAAAGCGCATACATGCTGTTCTACCGAAAAAAATCCATGACGAGACCCGTAGAAGGTAAATGGTTAAATATTGATTTGCTTTGTCCTAGTGCACATTTAGTTGTGTTACACTGATGATATTGATTCGCTTTGTCCTAGTGCACATTTAGTTGTGTTACACTGATGATATTGATTCGCTTTGTCCTAGTGCACATTTAGTTGTGTTACACTGATGATATTGATTCGCTTTGTCCTAGTGCACATTTAGTTGTGTTACACTGATGATATTGATTCGCTTTGTCCTAGTGCACATTTAGTTGTGTTACACTGATGATATTGATTCGCCTTGTCCTAGTGCACATTTAGTTGTGTTACACTGATGATATTGATTCGCCTTGTCCTAGTGCACATTTAGTTGTGTTACACTGATGATATTGATTCGCCTTGTCCTAGTGCACATTTAGTTGTGTTACACTGATGATATTGATTCGCCTTGTCCTAGTGCACATTTAGTTGTGTTACACTGATGATATTGATTCGCCTTGTCCTAGTGCACATTTAGTTGTGTTACACTGATGATATTGATTCGCTTTGTCCTAGTGCACATTTAGTTGTGTTACACTGATGATATTGATTCGCTTTGTCCTAGTGCACATTTAGTTGTGTTACACTGATGATATTGATTCGCCTTGTCCTAGTGCACATTTAGTTGTGTTACACTGATGATATTGATTCGCCTTGTCCTAGTGCACATTTAGTTGTGTTACACTGATGATATTGATTCGCCTTGTCCTAGTGCACATTTTGTTGTGTTACACTGATGATATTGATTCGCCTTGTCCTAGTGCACATTTTGTTGTGTTACACTGATGATATTGATTCGCCTTGTCCTAGTGCACATTTAGTTGTGTTACACTGATGATATTGATTCGCCTTGTCCTAGTGCACATTTAGTTGTGTTACACTGATGATATTGATTCGCTTTGTCCTAGTGCACATTTAGTTGTGTTACACTGATGATATTGATTCGCTTTGTCCTAGTGCACATTTAGTTGTGTTACACTGATGATATTGATTCGCTTTGTCCTAGTGCACATTTAGTTGTGTTACACTGATGATATTGATTCGCTTTGTCCTAGTGCACATTTAGTTGTGTTACACTGATGATATTGATTCGCCTTGTCCTAGTGCACATTTAGTTGTGTTACACTGATGATATTGATTCGCCTTGTCCTAGTGCACATTTAGTTGTGTTACACTGATGATATTGATTCGCCTTGTCCTAGTGCACATTTAGTTGTGTTACACTGATGATATTGATTGCCTTGTCCTAGTGCACATTTAGTTGTGTTACACTGATGATATTGATTCGCTTTGTCCTAGTGCACATTTAGTTGTGTTACACTGATGATATTGATTCGCTTTGTCCTAGTGCACATTTAGTTGTGTTACACTGATGATATTGATTCGCTTTGTCCTAGTGCACATTTAGTTGTGTTACACTGATGATATTGATTCGCCTTGTCCTAGTGCACATTTAGTTGTGTTACACTGATGATATTGATTCGCCTTGTCCTAGTGCACATTTTGTTGTGTTACACTGATGATATTGATTCGCCTTGTCCTAGTGCACATTTTGTTGTGTTACACTGATGATATTGATTCGCCTTGTCCTAGTGCACATTTTGTTGTGTTACACTGATGATATTGATTCGCCTTGTCCTAGTGCACATTTAGTTGTGTTACACTGATGATATTGATTCGCCTTGTCCTAGTGCACATTTAGTTGTGTTACACTGATGATATTGATTCGCCTTGTCCTAGTGCACATTTAGTTGTGTTACACTGATGATATTGATTCGCCTTGTCCTAGTGCACATTTAGTTGTGTTACACTGATGATATTGATTCGCCTTGTCCTAGTGCACATTTAGTTGTGTTACACTGATGATATTGATTCGCTTTGTCCTAGTGCACATTTAGTTGTGTTACACTGATGATATTGATTCGCTTTGTCCTAGTGCACATTTAGTTGTGTTACACTGATGATATTGATTCGCTTTGTCCTAGTGCACATTTAGTTGTGTTACACTGATGATATTGATTCGCTTTGTCCTAGTGCACATTTAGTTGTGTTACACTGATGATATTGATTCGCCTTGTCCTAGTGCACATTTAGTTGTGTTACACTGATGATATTGATTCGCCTTGTCCTAGTGCACATTTAGTTGTGTTACACTGATGATATTGATTCGCCTTGTCCTAGTGCACATTTAGTTGTGTTACACTGATGATATTGATTCGCCTTGTCCTAGTGCACATTTAGTTGTGTTACACTGATGATATTGATTCGCCTTGTCCTAGTGCACATTTAGTTGTGTTACACTGATGATATTGATTCGCCTTGTCCTAGTGCACATTTAGTTGTGTTACACTGATGATATTGATTCGCCTTGTCCTAGTGCACATTTAGTTGTGTTACACTGATGATATTGATTTGCTTTGTCCTAGTGCACATTTAGTTGTGTTACACTGATGATATTTCTTATTGCAAAATTGTATTTTGTGGGTTGTTTTGAAAAATTTTTTTGCTTTTGGAAAAATTGTCAGCCCCATCATTCCCGGACTGCGAACACTTATTTTCACGACTGTTCAATCCCTCCTTTGCTAAAAATTGTGCCTCTTGTTTCTCAGACTAAGTGTTTCCCACAGTGTCTGCTGCCATATTTCCTAGGATCTGCCCCCTCTTTCTCATACTATCAACTCCCTCTTTTTCACTTTTTGCCCCCTCTTTCTCTTAATTTCTTCCCCACCTTGCTCACCATCTCTGACTCTCTTTCTATAACTTTCTGCCCCCCTTTCTGAATAGAATTTTTTATGTACAAACCCTGATGGTAACTAGATATGAACACCACATGGAAACTGGTGACTGATAATTATGTTCACATTGTTTATTTGATGCCAATGAAGCTGGTCCTGTCATTACTTATCATTACTTTCAGCCTGTGGGATTCCATCATACTGTGTTCCCGATCGACTGATAGAAGAAGTAACTCAGGAGAACATCACGCTTAGTCAACAGCGGTGAGTATTCGCTGTGGCAGAGAGTTGACGTTTATTTTAGAAGCGGGACACTGTGTCTTGAGAACTGCTACTAGTCACATCGTCTGGTGAAGTTGGTGCGACTGAAATTGTTGTAAAGAGGGCCGTGGCGATTAATGCCATGGACAATTTCATTCACTCCACATTGTCTCAGTTCATTCAGCTGTATAAATATAAATGAGTACCTGGCTATTGTAGTGAAGATTACTCATCCATTTATAAATGGATGAGTAATCTTCACTCAGTAATTGCAGCATGGCTGAATGCTTCCCAGAGAAGTCGAGGTGGTGTTCAAACGAACAAGGTCTGCCGGGGCGTGAAGTGTAAAGCACCTTAAATGATCTCAAGGATTGGATACATCGCTGTATAAGAATGTACCTTTTCCACTGACCAGTTAATATGATTTGTTTTTTAGTCTTGACTACGAAGAGGCAGCAAACACCATCGTGATCGAAGTGCATTTCTCACGCAACTACACACTCACAGAGGGCGCTCTCCATCCTGTCACTGATTCTTGCCATTTTATGGAGCTGTCGATCGATCGACGGAAAATGCTGGTGGAACTGAGGGCAGCCATTATGGAAGTAAGATTATTAGTGTTATGTCCGCTCTCTCATTTGACACACACATGATTGTTACAATGGAAATACCATGGTGCTGTTTTCAAGAATTTGATATGGATTTCCACTGAGACAAGTAAAATATTAGTGTAATATGATGTTAGTGCCTCATGCATGGTCTTTTGTGCCAAGGGTGTTCCATTCAGTGTTTTGTGCCAAGGGTGTTCCATTCAGTGTTTTATGCCAAGGGTGTTCCATTCAGTGTTTTGTGCCAAGGGTGTTCCATTCAGTGTTTTGTGCCAAGGGTGTTCCATTCAGTGTTTTGTGCCAAGGGTGTTCCATTCAGTGTTTTGTGCCAAGGGTGTTCCATTCAGTGTTTCCCAGCATATGATGATGAGGAAAATGAAGAAATTTACTGGGTAGCTGTCATTGGTTACAGTTATTGAAACACTGCTACTCCCTCAATCACTTTATGATTTAACCTTTTCTACATTTATATGTCAATGTTTTTTCTATGGGCTCACAGGAAGGTGGCCCATTTAGCCATGTGACCACAAAGCGACATAATGAATGCAATTTTGAAAAATGCAAATTATGTATATTGTGCTGTTATGTTGCTAAATAAATTTATATTATGTTATGATGACAGTGCATTTGACCCCAGATTTGTTGTGGTGTGCATGCATGTGTGTGTGTGTGATTGCATGCATGCCTGTGCACTTGTGTGTGTGTGTGATTGCATGCATGTTTATGTATATGTGTATATATGTGCATTAAATACAGTACAGTACATTAAATGTAAGATTTCTTATTGAAATAAGTTTGTTACCTTTCAGAATCCTTATTGTGCTCAACGGATCTTTCGGGACTATCAACAGCATTAGATTGAACTGTTGGCGTGTGGAGATGTTGTAGTTGCCGTCTCTGTTCATCTCTGGGTGCCTCCCTAATTTCAATAGCCTTGTTTATTTTTCTCTGCGAGAAGTTGCCCTCTCTGGCTATCACTGGCATGTCGCTGGCTGAGATGTTATAACCCTGGTTGACTTGATGTTCCCCTCTAGCCATGAGTGGGGCCCTTTGTGTGGTGCTGTGTGTCCATGTGTGTGGCCCTGTGCGTAGCCCTGTGTGCGGCCTTGTGTGCGGCCTTGTGTGGCCCTGTGTGTGTGGCCCTGTGTGCGGCCATGTGTGTGACCCTGTGTGTGTGGCCCTGTGTGCGGCCATGTCTGTGACCCTGTGTGTGGCGCTGTGTGTGGCCCTGTGTGCGGCCCTGTGTGTGGCCCTGTGTGCGGCCATGTATGGCCCTGTGTGCTGCCCTGTGTGCGGCCCTTTGTAGCCCTGTATGGGTGGTGCCCAGTGTGTTCTTCGAGTCTGGACCTATGAGTGATGCCCATGTAAGATTGTTGATGATCACTTTACCTCATGTGTCACCCCGCACAGCAACACATTTTTTGGGGTCTTCAAGGAACTGCTGTCATGTGACAACCAAGAACTAGGTCACATGACACCGGATAACAGTTTGTTTTAATGCTATGAAATGACAATGCACAACAAGTATTCTGAAAGGTAACAAACTAGTATCAACATGATTGTAACAGAATAAAGAATCATCTTACCGGGTACATACTGATGTTCTTATTTGTTGTGGTTCCTGTGTAGCTGGGCGGTGAGATTGTGATGCAAGATTTTGTGCTGCACACTGCAAAGAGCCTGCCGGCTGGCCTCCACCTCTACAACAGAGTCTCAGGCGAGTGTCAACACTCGGTTGTCAACACTCAGTCAATTTGTTAATGTTGTTTTAATATAATGTGGCAGGGCTTGGGCTCATACATGCTTGTACATGATTGTGCACACTTGTACATGTTTGTGCACATTTGTACATGCTTGTGCACACTTGTACATGCTTGTAAATGCTTTTGCACACTTGCACATGTTTGTACACGTTAGTACATGGTTGTACACGCTTGTGCATACTTGCACATGCTTGTACATACTTGTGCACACTTGTACATGCTTGTGCACACTTGTACATGCTTGTGCACACTTGTACATGCTTGTGCATACTTGTACATGCTTGTTCATGCTTGTGCACACTTGTACATGCTTGTACATACTTGTGCACACTTGTACATGCTTGTACACGCTTGTGCACACTTGCACATGCTTGTACATACTTGTGCATACTTGTACATGCTTGTGCACACTTGTGCATGCTAGTACACTCTTGTGCACACTTGTACATGCTTGTGCATGCTTGTGCACACTTGTACATGCTTGTACACTCTTGTGCACATTTGTACATGCTTGTACACGCTTGTATCCCTTTGCTGCCTGTAGGTGGGTGCATGGTACCAGTACCACATAACCTACATAACCCTTTCTGCAGACGCTACACGTACGAGACTTCCAAAAGACCAACACACCTGAATTGGGATTTCAAAGCCACGTGTATTCATTGTAACCCTTGACAAGGACAGTTGTAGGATGCAGCACTTTTCCATGAGTACCCACCCTCACCTATGTAGTGTACCCACCCTCACCTATGTAGTGTACCCACCCTCACCTATGTAGTGTACCCACCCTCACCTATGTAGTGTACCCACCCTCACCTATGTAGTGTATCCACCCTCACCTATGTAGTGTACACACCCTCACCTATGTAGTGTACCCACCGTCACCTATGTAGTGTACCCACCCTCACCTATGTAGTGTACCCACCCTCACCTATGTAGTGTACCCACCCTCACCTATGTAGTGTACCCACCCTCACCTATGTAGTGTACCCACCCTCACCTATGTATTGTACCCACCCTCACCTATGTAGTGTACCCACCCTCACCTATGTAGTGTACCCACCCTCACCTATGTAGTGTACCCACCCTCACCTATGTAGTGTACCCACCCTCACCTATGTAGTGTACCCTACAACATTAATAACCAGTTTATTTAAAACGTAACTGTGTGTGGAAATATAAATTGAAGTCAGTATATTGTAACTAAATTTACCACTTGATGACTAATAAAAGAATACTATCTACTATGTTTTGGGGCACAGTGGGTCAGTGGATAGAGCGTCAGACGGTCAGTCTAAATGACCCCGGTTCAAGTCCAGAAATCTGGTGTTTCAAAACTTAGGCAGCTTCTTTCAACACACATTGCATGTGTCTTTTAGAAGAGACCAAGAGCTGATAGTCCCTTCTACTGGTGTCTATGCCAGTGGAAGCAAAAGATCCCACACTAGGGGTAAACCTGTAACTTGCTGTGAACTCCCTCTCTTGACCAGACGAGTCACGGCAGAAGTGTCCATGACACGGCTCAATCAGCTCTGCCAACTACCTCGCGTGAGGACACGGTGGATTGAATGAACTTTGCTTTTTTGACTGAAATGTGTTGAATAGATGCCACCAGGTGTCATGCGTGTAATAAATAATGTCTATTGTACGACAGCAGATAATAACACTGACTACATACACATTTGCCTAAGTAAAACCACTGCTTTTGGAAATTATATAAAATATTTTTATGACCAATATCGAAATCTGCCAGTTTCAGTTGTTGTAATTGCGAGTTGACAAGTGGGGCTCCTTTTGAAAGTGTGAGTTCTCAACTGGTAATACGAGTTCACAGGGGTCGTGAACTATATTTACATGTTGTGAACTTGTATTCATGGTAGGTACGACCGCATTTGAACGCAGCATTATTCTTAAACAATACGTGTTGGTCTCATGCAAAATGTCAGGAGTCTACGCAGAAATAAAATGCGACACTGCATTGTGTATACATGGCGTAGTGGAAACAGATTATAATGGTTTGTTTGTTTTGTAGGTGATGACGCCTCCATCATTCAGTCTCTGGGCATCGTCACAAACCACACAAAGCTGTTTGTCTGGAACGGAAAACAGGTGAGTGTGACAAGTGAAAGTTTCACCAAACAACAGTTAGTTGAGAAAATCACTTCAGAATTTTTGCAAAAACTACTCAACATGATTTATTAATCAGTAGATAGTTCCGTGCATAATTTTAAAGTATTATTTGGAGAGAGAAAGGCTTAGATGTTATCAAGATTGTGTTATGTATAGAACATTGTGTCAACTTAGGATTGGTATATTTGTATCCAGAGATGGGGCGATTAAATCATAAATGTAATTGATTACCATAACTGTTAACGATTACAGGTATGATTACTTAGAAAATGAATGGTTACTTTTGCATGTAATCATGATTACAATTATGATTACATTTAAGAATATAACTGACATAATGAAATAAATAAAAACACTTGTGTTATTACTGTCACCATTGTTATTCAAGACATAATCAAACAGGAAACAACATTAGATGCAAAATGAAGAAAAATGCAATTTGTAGTTTGCAGACCTGGGCAATAAAAACATGCAAAAGAAAATTGTTATTGTAATCACGGTTACCATTACTTTGGCAATTTAATCATGGTTACGATTACTTTGGCAATGTAATCATGGTTACGATTACTTTGGCAGTGTAATCAAGTATGGTTACGAATACTTAGCCTTTTTGACCAATGTCCTTGAGTACGAGAAATTATTGATGCTTACGATTCTTGAGTATGATTACTCCGTCCCTGTTTGTATCACCGCTTAAAAAGGGAAGCCATCTTTACTGTTGTAGGTGAGAGGCGAGCCGGTTGCCACTGGCAACGACTGCGAACCTGTTGTGTTGAATATTGTCAGCGGCAACCCAACGCCAGTGTGTGAGAGGAGGGCATACCCCAAGAACTTGACCGTCGGTGGTCTCAAGTGTATCCTGGCTGAGATGACCGGTGTCCAGGCCGAGGATGTGAAACTGAGTCGGCTTGTCACCAAAGGTCAGTAGCTTCACTGACCGCAAATAAATCATGCCAGGTCACACCTGAAATGTTCCCTGTTATGAATTGCATCATGTCTAGTGCAGACAGTGCGTATAATCAAAGCTCGCTAGTGTTCTTTGTCACTATCTGTCATTTATCTGGTCTCTCAGCAGTCCATGTCAAGTATTGTCAATTTAATATTTTATTTATTCATTATTCTACTGCTCGGTGAAGAAACATTCTATAATAATTATAATAAAATACTTTTTATCAATACAAAATATCAATAAAAAGTGTGAGTGTACTGACTCTGAGTGGGGCGGGGTAGGGCAGCGGTTAGAACGCCAAACTCTTAGTATATTCAAGTGGGGTGGGGTAGGGCAGCGGTTAGAACGCCAAACTCTAAGTATATTCAAGTGGGGCGGGGTAGGGCAGCGGTTAGAACGCCAAACTCTGAGTATATTCAAGTGGGGCAGGGTAGGGCAGCGGTTAGAACGCCAAACTCTTAGTATATTCAAGTGGGGCGGGGTAGGGCAGCGGTTAGAACGACAAACTCTGAGTATATTCTAGTGGGGCGGGGTAGGGCAGCAGTTAGAATGCCAAACTCTGAGTATATTCAAGTGGGGTGGGGTAGGGCAGCAGTTAGAATGCCAAACTCTGAGTATATTCAAGTGGGGTGGGGTAGGGCAGCAGTTAGAACGCCAAACTCTCAATCAAGAGAACCCAAGTTCGAATCCTCATGCTACCGTTTTGAAATTTTGGCAACTTCATTCACTCCGCGGTGCTATAGTTCACTCGGCTGTAGAAATTAGTTCCTAGCTACAGATAGAGATGGGTAAGTACACGAATAGTCTTTGTGCAGTAATTGCAGCATGGCTGAATGCTTTCCAGAGAAGCCGAGATGGCATGGGAATGAACAGGTTTGCGAGGGGGTGAAGTGTAAGGTCTGCGAGGGGGTGAAGTGTAAGGTCTGCCAGGGGGTGAAGTGTAGGGTCTGCCAGGGGGTGAAGTGTAAGGTCTGCCAGGGGGTGAAGTGTAAGGTCTGCCGGGGGTGAAGTGTAAGGTCTGCCAGGGGGTGAAGTGTAAGGTCTGCCAGGGGGTGAAGTGTAAGGTCTGTCAGGGGGTGAAGTGTAAAGCGCTATGAACAGTCCCAAGGACTGGATACCGCGCTATATAAGAACGTACCTTTATGTTTGACTAAACAGGGACTTGCACTATATTGTTTCTGAAACTTAAAAAGCCAGGACAACACGACACAATTTAAATAACAAACTAATGGAGTGTTATATACCACAACAAACTTACACATGATGTTGCTCTAAAGATGATCTAATGTTGATACTAATCAGTATTGCATTTCCACCGGGGAATCCTGTTTTCGTCAAGACAATGGCAGAAACTGTCATAAACCTATTTTGTCCATTTTCTTACACTTTCCGCGGAAACTGACAGAAAGTGTCAGAAACCTCCAATAGCTGTCTCATATAAACCACATGAATGTGAAACAATGAATTTATGTGAAAGACCAAGGTTTACTGGCCTAGTCAAGCTATGGAGAAATAGATAAGAGTTTACATTTTAAATTCTGCATTTATTCTCACAAATTGTTGTGATTAAATGACATCAATCCAGATGCGTGAAAACAGAATCATAGTTTTAAAGCTACACTTACAAAAATAATGTGTATATATCCCAATTATGCCACTTTGATGACGAAACTTATCACCTTCTTGTGTATTTGCCCGTTTTTGCCACCATGAGTGACCTACATAATCAGGAGTTATCCCTGATGTCATTTGTATTGATACAGATGAACATGGAATTAGTCCTAATTGCAATTTCTTGATTATAATATTTTTTCTGGTGTTAATTGATAAAAATGGTAGATTCTGACAGTTTCCACCACTTTTGGTGTCATAAAACTGTTTATGCAATCAACGACACAACACAGATATAGAGATATGAAAAGGCCAAATGAATGACGTTTATTGTGGGGATTAAGGGTAAGCCCACTTTCAAAGAAATGTAAAACAAAGAAATGTGGGCTCCACAACCCAACGCCAAGCTGACTACGCCCCATGCGAGCCTCCTGGACGTCGGGTTCAATAGAGCCCACATTTCACCACAAAGCAGTAGCAGTATTCCTAGAACAAATAAAAGGAACAATGGCATTACTATTGTCATGGAACACCCTTAAACCAAATAGCATAATGCCCTACATGCTGTCACGCAGTCTATGAATACAACTACCTGCTTAAAAATACACTAGCTCTAACTGGAATAACTACAAAGGTGGGGCCAATTCGCCACCGGTCACCAACACATGTGACCACCCCACCAACCCGCGGTTTATGCCAGTAATTACTGCCATGTAATCCATGCAACCATCATATTCATATATCTTTGCAATATGTAAATAACTTTTTGTTGAATCTTTTCTAGAGCTAGAATATACAACCACAAAGCATGAAACTATCATTTTACATTGAACGAAAAATTCCTAGTACGGTTAAGCGCCCAGGCATGACCTAAGAATTCATTTGCATAAATGCTTCAATATCCACCACCAGGTAAGAAGAGAGAGAAATTCAGATTGTTCCCAGGAGATGACGTTCAAACTCTGTGTGACCTCAAGGTTGATGATGGTGACACGTTTGTCATTGGTGACGCAACGCAGGGTGACACAGACACGAAGTGAGTAATGTGAAAAAATTTTATTTGTATTTATTTTTTATTGCAAAAATGTTCATTGGATGCTCTATTGTTCTTTCAATAATTGCCATAAAGTGATCTTTATACGGTGTAAAACTGTCTTATATTTTTTCAAAGTACAAGAATATGTATTTTCCAAAATAAAAACTATCCATTCTAAAAAAATTAAAACTATCTTTACCTTAACATCAGAAATCATGATGGTAACATGTGTGGATGTTATTTTTATCCAACCAATGTGTTACAAATACTAATAAATTCAGTGTCACAGTGTCCCATAAACAGTTCCAGAAATATTTGTGTGGCATAAGTACTGTAACATTTTGTTAGATAAGTGTTGTTTGAATAGAAAACATTCATAGTCATGTGCATTAGCACTTGATTTTATGGTGACCTGCAACCATGGTTTTATCCTTAGCCAATAAGTGTTGTACGTGTTATTATTGTACCACTGTTGTGAACTTTCAGCAGACATGTCAACCAATCACAGAAGCACTGGTCATTTACTGTGGAAAACAGATGCGGGGTAAATGGTCATCTTACTTTTCATTGGATGTAACAGAACTATATGTATCTGTGTCAGTCAGAATTGATTCCATTTAGGCAATTCTGATTATAATGCACTTTTTAATCTAATTCTGATTTCTCCCACCCTATGGCATATGTGTCAAAATTACCACTTTCAGGTATGAAATACGGCATTTTGCTCCTGGTCCCACTTTCCTGCTTTTTGGACAAAACGTACCAATGTGAACAAGTATGATACATCAAAATGGCGACTCATAAAAACAACACATTTAATAATTATGAAGAAATGCTAAAAATGGAACAGGATATTTTTGCTTTCCAGGAGCATTTTCCAGCTTTTTTATGAGCCCTTTCCCACTTTTTGGTGTATGGATCCATACCAAAAAAAAATATATAATATTTTTTGTATCGTAATTGACCCTGGGAGAGATGAATAACCAATTAATACAAATGATTTTTTAGTAATTATATGATATGATATGAAACCAACTGCATACAAATGTACAGCTTATGGAAGTTACAAATGTACAGCTTCCACATCATGGAAGGTACAAATGTACAGTTTAGTGCCACATCATGGAAGGTTCAAATGTACAGTTTAGTGCCACATCATGGAAGGTACAAATGTACAGCTTAGTGCCACATCATGGAAGGTACAAATGTACAGCTTAGTGCCACATCATGGAAGGTAAAAATGTACAGTTTAGTGCCACATCATGGAAGGTACAAATGTACAGCTTAGTGCCACATCATGGAAGGTACAAATGTACAGTTTAGTGCCACATCATGGAAGGTACAAATGTACAGTTTAGTGCCACATGGAAGGTACAAATGTACAGTTTAGTGCCACATGGAAGGTACAAATGTACAGCTTAGTGCCACATCATGGAAGGTACAAATGTACAGTTTAGTGCCACATCATGGAAGGTACAAATGTACAGCTTAGTGCCACATCATGGAAGGTACAAATGTACAGTTTAGTGCCACATCATGGAAGGTACAAATGTACAGTTTAGTGCCACATGGAAGGTACAAATGTACAGTTTAGTGCCACATGGAAGGTACAAATGTACAGTTTAGTGCCGTATCATGGAAGGTACAAATGTACAGTTTAGTGCCACATCATGGAAGGTACAAATGTTATTTGGACTTTGCACCTTTTGCGTTCATTAAAAATGCTATATGAAAAAGACTTGCAGGATATTTTATGGTAACATTTATTTCGTTTCACTATTAATGCTCAAGATTTTTCGTAATATGCAGAAGAAAAAAATTATCTCAATTCCAGAGTGTGACGAAACCACGCCGAAGCTGATTGGGATCAAGGAATTCGTGTCGGAGATGGCTGGGAAACGCATCTGACGGGACCCTAAAATCCCAAGTTTTCTGGGGTGGCTTTGGCACCCACCAATGAAAAACTTTGCCTTCCATCCCCCCAAAAATTAAACCCAGCCATGTGTGTCTGGGAAATAACAACAAAATCATCCAATTTTGAAGTGTTCTCAGAATCTACAATCACCTGCAAGACCCCACGATCCTGGTTCATTGTTCACTTCCTGTTTTCAGGCTGCCCAGGATGGCATCTACCCTGTTCTCACAGTTGAGGTGGACAAAGACACGGTCAGTAAAATAATTCCACGATCCCCTTGCACATTTGAATTGCAATTACATGAGCAGTTTCACGGTGTAGGACATACATTTCTGCTTTACCTGTGCTTTGCATGCTGGGATGTAATATACCACAAGTTTTTACTGCCATATATTATAGGCACCAACTGTTACATAATTTTTATATGTAAACGTTTTCCCTTCTGTAGTTGTTCAGAAGATATATATCGGTTTACCATAACCAATTACAGTGCAAACATTATATAAATTGGTTATTGAAAAGAGAATTGTCAGATGATATGGTTTATTCTGCAGACAATTGAAGGGCTCAAAACTGTGATAATGATGTCACAAACAACGGTGTCTCGTGAAGTGGACAGTCGATTGAGAGTTGATGACAGTGACCGTGGTCTAACTACTCCATGTGAGTTATACGTTTATCACTGTGTTTGACTGCGTTAATTCTTTTTTTGGGGGGTGGGCGCAACTCTGAGCATGGGTGGTAATGGAGACTCGCTGTACTGTCCTCCTGCAGATATTAAAGACAAACTTAGATGAACTTTCTGCCTATTTTGCCAGTTGTTTTTAGCATTTTTGTAAGTCTACCGTTTACATTTTGTTCAAGAATGTTTTCAGTATGTGGCCAAGATCGGTTTGTGGCCAAGATTGGGGTGTTCGATAATGTGGTCAAATATGGTAATATAATATTCGTGTTGCTTGATGATGCGTAACTAAATTGAGTATATGTGTTTAGACGAGTGACATGTGTAGACACTGCGACCTTGATCTTGACCTGCCACACCCAATTTGAACTTTCATGAAAGGTCAAAATGGGACCGGGTGCACCTGATGTCGGTTACTGATCGGCCACTGCATCAAAATTAGGATCAACTGTTGTATAATTTGAAGCATAGTGTTATCACTGTGCATAGCTTATGACAGAACAACTGACCAATACATCTGGCCAATCACAACCCAGGCTTTAATCGGTGTGGGATGGGAAGACTGCCCACTACATGGTTAACAGCGTCCCTTTAGGGGGCCTGGGAAAGGGATTCTGACCGATTAAAAGCTTTATCCCTGCTACAGGGCTAACAGTATCCCTCCATGGGGCGTCTTTGTCTCGTATATAGCACAAACAAAGAAACACAGTCACCCACCAAACATCTCCCTTTCTCCACATTTATAAATGGTACGATGACCAACATCACAATGGGTTGGCTGGACACCCAGAGAGGTGCAGACCCAATGATTCTCTGGTCATGTGACCATAGTCACAAGTAGCTGGCCCAGGACTGCAATCCGGTCACATGAAATAGCCAGGTCTCGCATCCAGTTCTGAGGGTGTCGCAGCTGGCCCGAGAGAGATCTTCTCCACGATAAAAGTGCTCTACAAATTGGCCTTGTACTGGTGTTTACAAGACAATTGGGACAAATGTCACTTGTGTAAACCAACCTTACAGTACACAACCAGCCTTACGGTACACGACCAGCCTTATGGTACACGACCAGCCTTACGGTACACAACCAACCTTACCGTACACGACGAACCTTACAGTACACGACCAGCCTTATGGTACATGACCATCCTTACAGTACACGACCAGCCTTACGGTACACGACCAGCCTTACAGTACATGACCAGCCTTACAGTAAGCAACCAGCCTTACAGTATGCAACCAGCCTTACAGTACGCAACCAGTCTTACAGTACACGACCAGCCTTACAGTATACAACCAGCCTTACATAAAGGACTGCTGTCTTTTGTGTTTACAGTACATGACCAGCCTTATAGTAGATGACCAGCCTTACAGTACACATCCACCTTACAGTACACGACCAGCCTTTCAGTACACGACCAGCCTTACATAACGGACTGCTGTCTTTTGTGTTTACAGTGCATGACTAGCCTTACGTAAAGAACTGCCATTGTTTGCATTTACAGTACACGACTAGCCTTACGTAAAGGAATGCCGTTGTTTGTGTTTACAGTACACGACCAGCCTTACGTAAAGGAATGCTGTTGTTTGTGTTTACAGTACACGACCAGCCTTACGTAAAGGAATGCTGTTGTTTGTGTTTACAGTACATGACCAGCCTTACGTAAAGGAATGCTGTTGTTTGTGTTTACAGTACACGACCAGCCTTACGTAAAGGAATGCTGTTGTTTGTGTTTACAGTACATTACCAGCCTTACGTAAAGGAATGCTGTTGTTTGTGTTTACAGTACACGAGCAACAGACACTGTCAGCGGCAGGACTGCAGACTGGAATGAGGCTTGTCTGGGAACTGGGACAGGCTCCACGCACCAGTCAGGTTTGTTCTACGGTTTTCTCCACATAGCATATAGGGATGTAATGATTAATCGAGGCATCAAGGAATTGTGATACTTTTCTAACAATGAATAATTTTGTAAAACCTGGCATGGTAATTTATTTAAGTATTCATAGTATTTACTTAAGTAGTCAAATTCTGATAATAATGTGTTTGAAAATAAAGTATAATTTAATCAGTTTTAACAAGATTACCATTCAAATCAACATACTGCAGGTGACATGTTAACACACACAACATACTGTAGGTGACATGTTAACAAACACAACATACTGCAGGTGACATGTTAACAAAAACAACATACTGCAGGTGACATGTTAACAAAAACAACATACTGTAGGTGACATGTTAACAAAAACAACATACTGCAGGTGACATGTTAACAAACACAACATACTGTAGGTGACATGTTAACAAAAACAACATACTGCAGGTGACATGTTAACAAAAACAACATATTGCAGTTGACATGTTAACAAAAACAACATACTGTAGGTGACATGTTAACAAAAACAACATACTGCCGGTGACATGTTAACAAACACAACATACTGCCGGTGACATGTTAACAAACACAACATACTGCAGGTGACATGTTAACAAAAACAACATACTGCAGGTGACATGTTAACAAAAACAACATACTGCAGGTGACATGTTAACAAAAACAACATACTGCAGGTGACATGTTAACAAACAACATACTGTAGGTGACATGTTAACAAAAACAACATACTGCAGGTGACATGTTAACAAAAACAACATACTGCAGGTGACATGTTAACAAAAACAACATACTGCAGGTGACATGTTAACAAAAACAACATACTGCAGGTGACATGTTAACAAAAACAACATACTGCAGGTGACATGTTAACAAAAACAACATACTGCAGGTGACATGTTAACAAACACAACATACTGTAGGTGACATGTTAACAAAAACAACATACTGCAGGTGACATGTTAACAAAAACAACATACTGCAGGTGACATGTTAACAAAACCAACATACTGCCGGTGACATGTTAACAAACACAACATACTGCAGGTGACATGTTAACAAAAAACTAAACTACTACAAGTGTAAAATTGTCTGGCACATGTGGTACTCAGGGCACCTCGTTTTTTACCATCACTACCACTACTTAGACAGTTACACTGGCTTCCTGTTACTTATTGAATCAATTTTAAACTGTCCACTCTTATATATCGTGCTCTATCTACACAACAACCATCCTACTTGGCCAGTCTCCAGCATCCTTTCAAATATCGAAAGGCAGCTGATACCATCCATTTCACAAGAACTTATTGTTCCTAAAACTAAACTTAACTTGGACAAACATGCTTTCTCAGACACTGCCCCTAGGGTCTGGAATGAACTCTGTCACTGCCCCTAGGGTCTGGAATGAACTCTGTCACTGCCCCTGAAAGTATAACTGCCTTCCGAAAAACACAAGACATATTTTTTCAAAATTGCATTTACACCATAAATCTTTGATTGTCCCTAAATACTTTTTTTTGTAATGAAGTAGTTTTATGTAAAGTAACTCGACTTTTTACTTTGTTATTTTTATTTACTTCGCAATATATTTTTGTTACATTTTTTGCGAAACCGCTGCTGCCGGTGGTGCTCCACCGTCAGTGACATTTCATAAACTTTTCATAGTCACCAGGTCAAAAGCTATTAACATTATCCAATCGCATGCCAGTTTGCGATCATATTTGCATACAAAACTCTCTTTGGGAAATCGATGCAACCATTGTTTTATATATAGGTCAGTGAATGAAATCTGCCAAATATTGACATAGGTCAGGTCAAGGCCGTTGACATGAAATGTCACTTTGACCACAAAACACTTGAACGCCATCTCAAAGCACGATGCAAATGTCTTCATTGCACCATATAAACTATTAATCAGTAAGTTTCCAGTAGGTATTATAAATATTAAAACTTGCAATTTTGACAATATATTGATAATCCCCATACACCGACACAATTATGATATTCGTGAGCGAACACGCATCGTGGATAGAGAACTTCACCGATTTTTGCCTATTGTCAGCAACGGCCTTAATGGCTTACATCAGCATTAAACAGCATTTTACTTTCACGAATAAAATTCATATTGAGATGTTTAATAAATTCATAATAATGATTACTCTACAGAACTAAAGAGTAAAGAATTGATCTTTTCCCAGCAATGGCTTATTCAAGCTGACCCATAATATCAGTGACAGGGACACGGACCCTGACAGGGCACTTTTAATTGCAATTAGCAACAACATTCCTCTGTTGCACTGGGTAAATGGAAAAAAAGAAACGGAATAAAAGAAACAAATTTGACTAAGAAAAAAGAAATTGAAAAAAAGAAACACCCTATTTTTGCTATATTTATCATTGTAATGATGTTAAAATATCTCAAAAAGAAAAGTTTCAAATATTAGCGTAACCAATTGAGGTTTACAAGCTAATGGCATGAAGATATTAAATATTTTAAGTTTTCATAAATGCAAGTCATAGCCCATTGATCCACAAATTCCCTCCTGAAGCCATTCCCAATTTATCCTTGATCCCCAATGGAGCCATGAAGCCATCCCCTTGATACCCAATTGACCCCTGAAGCCAATGTCATAATTGTGTCTTGGATGATCGCTTTTGCTTAATTCTAACTGACATTTGATCCCAAATTGGTGGCTTCCATTTCAATTGCCTACCCAAAAAAAACAGGATAAGAGTAGTGATGGGGGCACTATTCCCCAGAACAACCATATACTATTGTATATGTTGTAATCAGTCTACGTCTAATACTTTATCATGGAGATCATCGGGAACAAGAAGGGTGGCTTGAAGATGTTTCATGTGAATTATTGGTGTATTTTTACTGAAATAGAATCTGAAAAACCTGTTTCTTTCTTCCTGTTTCCTTTTTTTTGTTTCTTTCCTACATTCGAATTTGATCAATTCTAGCCCCAGCTGGTACCAGGTAACCAACCCAGCTAGCTGCTAAAGTGTGTTGTTTCAATGTTTGTGTGAGCTTATAAGACATGTCTGGGAAGACATGAGAAGGTGGGGATCACAAGCCAGATGGCTTCATCAGCTAGGCATCAAATGTCTTTGTTAATTTACTATGGGCAGTGCTAGGTTGTATTACATCTGACCAGTTTCCCTGAGAGGCTACTACTAGTACTGGACTGACCCTCTACCTACTCAGATACAATCACACATGCGTATACATATCCTGTTGTACAATCTAGCTCCTCCCATACCCCAGTGGAACAGGTCGATAAAAAGACAGATGATGCCTTATTAAGTTATGTATTTAACTGAAATTATTTGATATGAGCTCTCAGTAATGAGAATGTAAGTTTCCAAGCATCCAAGTGAGCACCATGTTCAAGGGTGGCAGACTGATTGACCAGCTAAGGCTGTCTGGGAACACTTTGTTACAGGCAGAGTGGTTGCAAAACAGTTGCCAGATGCAAGTTGTGTAATTTATATACCGGGTAATATAACTCTTGATGTTGCTGTTTTTTCTAAAGTGTTGTACTTTTACTTCTACTTTTACTTCAAGTACTTTAGAAAAGTAGTTTTACTTTATATTCAAGTACTTTTTTACAAAATACTTTTACTTTTACTCAAGTAGTTTTTAGGTGAATTATTTTTACTTTTACTCAAGAACAAAATTAAAGTAATTCAGTGAACCCTGATTAAATAATGTGATGCTATAATAGATATAGTCCATTCTGTAAATATCTAAATAAAATAATGTTAAGGTTACAAAAATCACATTCTGTGATACTTACTGCAGATCACCTTGACCTTCACCCCTAATGACCCCACGTGTGACATGCGTGACCTTGAGGTCGTCATTGAGAAGCAAGTTACTGTAGAAGAATGTCTCAGTCTGATGATTGCAACAGCTTCATGTGAAGGTATCTACTCTGTTTCCTCGGATTTTACACATCATTTTATTATTTATTCTTACAATTTTTTTCACAGATGCTGGATATAATGCAGAAGTTGCTCTCATATATAGCATTAGTGTTATTTTTTAATTGTATTTAATTTATTTAATTTATTTCAAATTAAAAATAGTAAAGCAGATTTGAGAGTTTTGTTACTACACCAAAGTTCATCTACATTGCTATTGTTTTGTCTGTGCTACGACCTACGACCTTTGTTTTATTGTAGCATTTCATAATAATAATAATATATATATATATATATATATATATATATATATATATATATATATATATATATATATATATATATATATACAGAGCTGGTAAGTAACAAAGTAGATCTACTTTGTTACTTTACTTGTGTAGTTTTTACTTTCTACTTGTAATGAAGTAGATTTATATGGATCTACTTCTACTTGTGACGTAGTAGAATTACGTGTTACGTTTGTAAATGTAACGAAGTACTGACACCGGGCGTTTTTTTTTCTGCATAATTATTCTGCTGCATACAGAAATGGCATATACACTACGCGTGGAATCACCACGCATAAATCCGTAATCTATCTTCTGATTCGCTAATTCAAAATTGACCGCAGAGCAGGATCACTTTCTCTTTTGACTTTCCGTTTCTGTGACCTGTTTTTCTACACTTTGTTTCGTTTGCGAGAGCGTTTTATATTATAGGGCGCTGACACAACTACAGTGCCCGTGGCCTTATTTGTCGTCGGTATTTCGCATAAAGTCCGCACTGCGTGCAAGCGTGCATCGGGGATGTAGAGTTTGAGCAGTTGCTGCTCAAACTGAATAAAGCGTTCGTTGGTGTGCCTTACAATCTGTTGCTGTCTTACCAGTGTGTGCAAGTGTGTGTTTGTCTGCACGTGTTGAACTTAAAAAGTACTATTTTCATTCTTATGCTTGTGGGCTCGTGAGTCGTGGTCTACTTTTGTTTCTACTTCAAGTAGAAATTTTTACTTTCTACTTTTACTCAAGTCTTCTACATGAGTAGATTTTTCAGGATCTACTTCTACTTTGGCTCAAGTAGAAACATTGTCTACTTCTTACAGCCTTGTACATACATACATACATACATACATACATACATACATACATACATACATACATACATACATACATACATACATACATACATACATACATACATACATACATACATACATACATACATACATACATATGTTACAGTCAGTCTGCGTAATCAGTCATTTCGCGTAATGACTGACATGTTTAGGCATTACGCGAAATGACTGTTTCACTCAGGCATTTCATGAAATGTCTGAAAATTTCAGTCATTGCGTGAAATGACTGGAAAAGAGGTGCAGTCATTTCGCGTAATGAGGGAAATAGTGTTCCCCTGGTTAATGACAACTGATGTGGGCAAACTTGCTGTTTTTTCACCTACCTAGCCAGATGTTTTAAGAAATTGCCACCTAGCAGCTATCTATTTGTCACACAAAAAATATTTTTGATATTGTGATGAAATTATGATTTAAGATTAGTATTTGGGTTCACTTTGGATCGTGTAGAACACCAGGAATTGAAGTTACTCCACATGGTCGAAACCACTTATCAAATTAATGTTCTTATTACGAGGTGCAATGCCCCAGTCCCCCAGGTGCGCTTTGTGCTGTTATACCCAGAGGAAATACTGTGAAGTATCAATTACCATTTGTCTTCTATTGTGTATCTTAAATTGAATGTTGGAAATGTAGAATGACCTATTGTTTTTGTGGAGTCAGGACATTGTTGATTAATTGATTTCAGAGGTTCAGAACATTTTATCCTATCACTTCTGTTTTCATTGTACATCGTTTCTTTATCAATTTCTCTATGTCACTGCTTTGGAAAATTTTATACCTGCGAAACATAAGAGCAAATTAAAATTATTATCCAATTGTAATTATAAACTACCTAAACCAAAATTGTGAGAATAAATAATAAAAAATATATATTGTAATTGTAATATATGCATAATCATGATGTTTGTCAATGTGTCTTTTATAGTAAACTTAGCAATTGGTTTAACTTCCCTTTTAAATTAATTTGTTTGCACGGCTTAATGCGACAAATCATGAAAGGACTTCTCGACTTTTGTGACACAGTATTGATGGTTTTCAGTTGTGCTCACTCGTGCAATTCATGGCTAACTGAAGAAAAACCCTTTCATTGTGGACTTCCTGGCTTACATAAAATAGAGGAATAATTTAACAGAGAAAGGATTAAGACTTGAATTGGTATCTAATACAACTGTGGTGGATATTAACTCAAGGCTTCTTACTGAGAAAACCTTTGAAGCGAATTACCCCTGTGGCTTCAATGTGAAGATCAATGAATGAAGGTGTGAAATTTCACCTTTACCAAATCAAAATGAAACCACATCATGTTATGCAAGCCACCAAAATTGCATATGTGGGGCTGTGGAGTAATTTCTATGACAGAGTTCTGGTATGATGTCATTACTGCATAATTACATGTTAACTAGATTTAACAAGATTTAACAAGATTTGCCATCCAAGCCAAAGGCCCAGATGGCAAGTGGACAAGGAAGCCATTGGCTTATCGAGAGTCCAACAATGTTCACCTATTTATAACCCGCCCTCCTGATATATGTGTCAACCTTGTTTTTAAACATATTCACGCTGCTAGCAGTTACACAATCTGTAGACAGTTTGTTCCATTCATTTACTGTCCTCTGTGAGAACGAGTGCTTCCTGATGTCCAATCTACATTGATCCTTTACTAATTTTACCTCATGTCCTCTAGTTCTGCTATCCTTCTTGAGTGAGAAAAACATATTTCTATCAATATTTTCATACCCATTCAATATCTTAAAAACTTCAATCTGATCTCCTCTTAACCTCCTTGTCTCTAGAGTTGTTAAACCACATTCTTTCAGGCGTTCTTCATAACTAAGGTCTCTAAGTTCTGGAATCATTTTAGTTGCTCTCCTTTGTATGCGTTCAAGCGTATCTATATCCTTCTTACGATATGGTCTCCATGCTTGTATACAGTATTCTAAATGAGGTCTAACTATTGCTTTATAAAGAGGTATAATTAACTTTTTCCCTTGTATGTTATGTTTCTTCTAATCAATCCAAGAATTTGATTACCCTTTGAAGCTGCAATACCACACTGCTCTGAAACTTTCATATCAGCGCTTATTGTAACTCCTAAGTCCTTTTCTTTTACAGTAGTACCAAGAACAGTAGCTCCCATTTTATAGTTTACATTCAAGTTCCCATGTCCTGTATGTAGGCATTTACATTTCCCAAAATTGAACAGCATCTGCCATTTCTCAGACCATTTCACTAATCTGTCTAGATCGTTTTGTAAATGTTGTTTATCACCATCAGTATTAACCTTTCTAAACAGTTTTGTGTCGTCCGCAAATTTCAGTACGTTACTTGTTATACTCTCGTCCAAGTCATTGATATAAATTAAGAATAATATAGGTCCTAATACTGATCCTTGAGGTACCCCACTCAAAACCGATTTCCAATGTGAAACTTCGCCATCTACTACAACTCGTTGTCTTCTGTCAGTCAGCCATTGTTCTATCCAGTCAGTTATGCTATCCCCGATACCGTGGGCTTTTAATTTAAGTAGCAATCTTTGATGTGGCACTTTGTCAAAAGCTTTCTGAAAATCTAAGTAGATAATATCTACTGGCGATCCCTCGTCTATCCACTTAGTGATTTCTTCCAAAAAACATAACACATTTGTTAAGCATGACCTCACTTTAAGGAATCCATGTTGAGATGAATTTAATAATTTATGCTTAACGAGGAAGTCCACCATATGGTCTTTAATTAACCTTTCTAATAATTTACAAATCACTGACGTTAAACTCACTGGTCTGTAATTCTCTGACTTGTTTCTCGAACCCTTTTTAAATAATGGTATGATGTTTGCTTCTTTCCATTCAAACGGAACAACTCCCTCTTTTAATGACAAGTTGAATACTCTTGCAAGTGGTATACTGATTTGATCTACTGTTTCCATTTGTAATTTTGGAGGAATCCCATCCACTCCCGGTGATTTGTTATCCTTCATTGCCTTTATTTTCCTAGCTACCAATTCTGGAGTTACAACTAACGGTCCTAAATAGTCAGATTTAGTCCCCTGAAATTTAGCATCAGCAACTGGTAATGAACTAATATCTTCTTTTGTAAACACTGAACTGAAGTAACCATTTAGGTCTTCCGCCATTAAAAACCCCTGTGATATTATATTTCCAGCACTGTCTTCTAGAGGTCCAACCTTGTCTTGTACGTTTTGTTTACTCCTGACATATGCATAAAAACTCTTGCTGTCAGTTTTTATGTTACATGCCAGTTTTTGCTCATAGCTTCTTTTAGATTGTCTGATTTCAGTTGTAGCTGCATTAAGTGCCTCTTTGTATTTTGCATAGTCTTCTTCCTTTCTGGTACGCCTATAAACCCTCCACATAGTTTGTTTTAGCATTATTTTTCTAATTGCCTCTTTTGACACGTGTTTCTTTCTACACCGTTTTCCTTGTTTTCGGAAGGGAACAAATTTATCAATGATACTCTCAATTTCATATTTTAGAATATTCCAACATTCAATTGCAGTCTTATTCATCAGCATGTTATTCCAATCTAGCTGTGCTAAGTGTTTTCTCATATCTTTGTAGTTACCTTTGTGGAAGTTTCTCTTGTACGTTTTCTTATTTTTACTTTCTGATTTTACATTGATGTCAAAATGTATTTGATTATGGTCACTATTACCCAATGGTTCAAATATTTTTACATTGTCCACTAATTCTTTTTGTGATGACAAAACTATATCTAATACATTTTCTCCCCTGGTTGGTTCTAGTACGTGCTGAGTAAGAAAGCTATCCTGGATTAAACATAGAAATTGTTGATCCTCAATCCCTGTGCTCTCTAGAGAATTCCATTGTATGTGTCCATGGTTAAAATCTCCCATTATGATACATTCCCCTTTACTAACTTCCTTTATAGCGTTTTTTATTTTTGTGTTGTCCTCTTCGTTTATGTTTGGACTTTGGTAAACTAATCCAACAGTTAATTTTGAATTTCCTGAAACAATTTTGCACCAAACAGCTTCATCGCAATCTGCTTCCCTTTCTAGTTTTATTTCATAAGCCTGAATAGATTCTTTAACATATAAAATAACTCCCCCGCCCCTTCTTCCTATTCGATCTTTCCTAAACATTACGTATCCTGTCAGTCCTAATTCAGCATCTGTTATATCTATGTTGGCCCATGATTCAGTTATACCAATTATGTGAGGGTCAATATCTTCTACCATAATGTTTAATTTGTTTTTCTTATTTACTATGCTCCTTGCATTTAAACATACGCATCTATAACCTTTTTCAGAGATGTTTTTCGGATGATTTGATATTGGTTTATCTGTGCTAGTGGTCTCTTGTTCTGCTTGAGACACCTCTAGGTAACCCCCCTGCACTTCTAGTTTAAAGAATGTTTACTTCCAAAAATATTTGTCATTGTACCCAAGTCGCTATCTACTGCTGCTGAAAGTTTGTCCGCGAATACTGCCGCCCCCTTTCCACTTAAATGAAGCCCATCCTTCATGTACATATCACCCCTCCCAACAAAACTTTCCCATAAATCCACAAATCCAACTTCCTCTTCCCTACACAGCCTCTGGACTAACATGTTAATTGCCATCCCCCGACAATTTCGATATTTATGACCCCTCCTGCCCATCACAGGTAAAATCCCTGACAGTATTACCTGCTCAACCCGCGTCTGTTTTAGTGTTCTGACCAACTGCCTATATTTCCTAACTATGGCAGTTGTACCCTCCCTCTCTACGTTATTTGTCCCTACATGTACTAAAACAGATCCACCCTTACCCGAGATGTTTTTTACCCTCTCAGTTATCGCCTCTATTTTGGCTCCAGGCAAGCAGACCACCACATCATCTCCCTTGTTTAAGACTCTGTCGGTCTTCCTAACTATCGAATCCCCCACAAACACCTTCGCTCTCTTCCTCACCCCCTCTATCACTGCTGCAGAATAACTCTTCCTTTCGATCCCCTCCATCACATTCTGTCCTGACTCCTTCCCTTCCGTCTCCCCCACTCCCTTCTCCTTCCCTCCTGTCTCCCCTACTCCCCTCTCCTTCACTCCGGTTGTTTTCCCTCCCGTCTCCCCCACTCCCTTCTCCTTCCCTCCTGTCTCCGCTACTCCCCTCTCCTTCACCCCGGTTGTCTTCCCTCCTATCTCCCACACTCCCTTCTCCTTCCCTCCTGTCTCCCCTACTCCCCTCTCCTTCACCCCGGTTGTCTTCCCTCCCGTTCCTTTCCTTCCCGTCTCCTTACGTCCTGTCACCCTATGACCTGTCACCTTCCCTCCTCTCAGCTTCCTCCCAGGCTGAGGTGAGCTCTCCCTAGCATCTCTTGTGTCTTTCCCCACTTTATCGTCTACTGTTCCCTCACCGGAACTACTGGCACAACTCCCCTGTTCCCTTCCCACCATTGCCAAAACGAGCAGTCTCAGCTCTTCCAACTCCACCTCTATTTCCTTCATCCTTGCGCATCCCCTACACTCAAAATTAAAACTATCTGCCTGGACCTCAGCCCAGGACTTTTCGCACCCAGACTTGACGAAATCTACCCAGTTACTACAACTGCCACAAAGTACGTGCCTTGTGGCCTTTAACTGTCGTTTACACGGGGCCATGGCACACTTGGAAGAGTATATGTGTGTGTGTATATAATATATATATGTATGTATGTATGTATGTATGTATGTATGTATGTATGTATGTATGTATATATATAGCTATTTCTGAGTTTATTATTTGTTTGCAATTAATTTTGTAAAAAAACGCATGGTGACATGCATGCATGTGTGTGCATGCACATTGACATGCATTCATGTGTGTAACATTCTACTACTAGTATTGATCTTAAAAAGGTCTTAAATCAGATCATCCCGGAGCCACACCCTCTGGACATCGTGTCCTGTCTGTCATCATAACATCCATGTGACTAGGTCTGTTGACACTTCAGGTGACGAGTGGCACCTACGTCAGACCAACTGGTGTCGAGAGGCAGCGGACATACTGGATGACCTTACAGCTACCTTGGAACAGTGTCACCTCAGAGACGGGGATCACTTACTCCTCGAAAGGGGAAAACTCCCTCCAAAGGTGCAACAACACATAGTTTGACATTCCAAACCAGTAAATAATAATTGTAGTAATTGTTATTGAATATTTCTCTTGGCACTCAGTGGTGTCAACTAGGTGCCGCCACGTGTACATTCGTTTTGTCATCATCTCATAAGGTGGCACTAGGTGCACAGAAGTATTTTCATAAGTCAATAGGTGGCACTATATGCATAATTATGTTATGATGACAAAAACGAGGAGAATTGTGTTTCTAAATATTTATGTATAATTAAGTTGTTCATTTCTAGCCCTAAGGAACAATCTCAAAACGTTATTGTATGACGTTACATAAACTGATTCATTTAATCTCTGTCCCCTCGTGAAACTTTTGACATGGACCTGTGAATACTCGTGCACCTCATCATGTCCTTCCTGCTGTAGCCAACACGTACCATATACACGTACACATACACATACCACATACACATACCACATACACATACCACATACCACGTACATATACCACATACACATAGCGCGTACACATATCACATACACATACCACATACACATACCACGTACACATACCACGTACACATACCACATACACATACCACATAAACATACCACGTAGACATACCACATACACATACCACATACACATACCACGTACACATACCACATACACATACCACATGCACATACCACGTACACATACCACGTACACATACCACGTACACATACCACGTACACATACCACATACACATACCACGTACACATACACATACCACGTACACATACCACGTACACATACACATACCACGTACACATACCACGTACACATACCACGTACACATGCCACGTACACATGCCACGTACACATGCCACGTACACATGCCACATACACATGCCACGTACACATGCCACGGACACATGCCACAGACACATGCCACGTACACATACCACACACACACACGTACACATACCACGTACACATACCACGTACACATAC
Organism: Lamellibrachia satsuma; assembly: GCA_033239005.1. NCBI lineage: Eukaryota > Metazoa > Annelida > Polychaeta > Sabellida > Siboglinidae > Lamellibrachia > Lamellibrachia satsuma. Next base: position 2,330,195 of record BSQZ01000066.1, read on the forward strand.
CACGGACACATGCCACGTACACATACCACACACACATACCACACACACACACGTACACATACCACGTACACATGCCACGTACACATGCCACGTACACATGCCACGGACACATACCACACACACACACGTACACATGCCATGTACACATGCCACGTACACATGCCACGTACACATGCCACGTACACATGCCATGGACACATGCCACGTACACATACCACACACACACACGTACACATACCACGTACACATACCACGTACACATACCACGTACACATACCACGTACACATGCCACGTACACATACCACGTACACGTACCACATATACATACACATACTATGTGATTGTAGTAGAATGTTACTTATTTGTTCCTCTTTCATCATAAAATGAACTTTGAACGTAAAAGAATATTTTTCTAATACATCAATGTACAATGCAAACCGAAGCAACCCCCTCCCCCTTCCCCCTCCTCCCCTCCCCACCCCACTTCCCCCCTCCCCCAACAACGAAACCAACTTTCTTTAGTATCAAACATCAATGTTTTGAAATGGGCACATAAGAAACAGTGCCACTGCATCTGTACCATAAACCAACAGAAACAGTGCCACTGCATCTGTACCATAAACCAACAGAAACAGTGCCACTGCATCTGTACCATAAACCAACAGAAACAGTGCCACTGCATCTGTACCATAAACCAACAGAAACAGTGCCCCTGCATCTGTACCATAAACCAACAGAAACAGTGCCACTGCATCTGTACCATGAACCAACAGAAACAGTGCCCCTGCATCTGTACCATAAACCAACAGAAACAGTGCCACTGCATCTGTACCATGAACCAACAGAAACAGTGCCCCTGCATATGTACCATAAACCAACAGAAACAGTGCCCCTGCATCTGTACCATAAACCAACAGAAACAGTGCCACTGCATCTGTACCATAAACCAACAGAAACAGTGCCACTGCATCTGTACCATAAACCAACAGAAACAGTGCCACTGCATCTGTACCATGAACCAACAGAAACAGTGCCCCTGCATCTGTACCATAAACCAACAGAAACAGTGCCACTGCATCTGTACCATGAACCAACAGAAACAGTGCCCCTGCATATGTACCATAAACCAACAGAAACAGTGCCACTGCATCTGTACCATGAACCAACAGAAACAGTGCCCCTGCATATGTACCATAAACCAACAGAAACAGTGCCACTGCATCTGTACCATAAACCAACAGAAACAGTGCCACTGCATCTGTACCATAAACCAACAGAAACAGTGCCACTGCATCTGTACCATAAACCAACAGAAACAGTGCCACTGCATCTGTACCATAAACCAACAGAAACAGTGCCACTGCATCTGTACCATAAACCAACAGAAACAGTGCCACTGCATCTGTACCATAAACCAACAGAAACAGTGCCACTGCATCTGTACCATAAACCAACAGAAACAGTGCCACTGCATCTGTACCATAAACCAACAGAAACAGTGTCCCTGCATCTGTACCATAAACCAACAGAAACAGTGCCACTGCATCTGTACCATAAACCAACAGAAACAGTGCCACTGCATCTGTACCATAAACCAACAGAAACAGTGCCACTGCATCTGTACCATAAACCAACAGAAACAGTGCCCCTGCATCTGTACCATAAACCAACAGAAACAGTGCCACTGCATCTGTACCATAAACCAACAGAAACAGTGCCACTGCATCTGTACCATAAACCAACAGAAACAGTGCCACTGCATCTGTACCATAAACCAACAGAAACAGTGCCACTGCATCTGTACCATAAACCAACAGAAACAGTGCCCCTGCATCTGTACCATAAACCAACAGAAACAGTGCCACTGCATCTGTACCATAAACCAACAGAAACAGTGCCACTGCATCTGTACCATAAACCAACAGAAACAGTGCCACTGCATCTGTACCATAAACCAACAGAAACAGTGCCACTGCATCTGTACCATAAACCAACAGAAACAGTGCCACTGCATCTGTACCATAAACCAACAGAAACAGTGCCACTGCATCTGCACCATAAACCAACAGAAACAGTGCCACTGCATCTGTACCATAAACCAACAGAAACAGTGCCACTGCATCTGCACCATAAACCAACAGAAACAGTGCCACTGCATCTGTACCATAAACCAACAGAAACAGTGCCACTGCATCTGCACCATAAACCAACAGAAACAGTGCCACTGCATCTGTACCATAAACCAACAGAAACAGTGCCACTGCATCTGCACCATAAACCAACAGAAACAGTGCCCCTGCATCTGTACCATAAACCAACAGAAACAGTGCCACTGCATCTGCACCATAAACCAACAGAAACAGTGCCACTGCATCTGTACCATAAACCAACAGAAACAGTGCCACTGCATCTGCACCATAAACCAACAGAAACAGTGCCACTGCATCTGTACCATAAACCAACAGAAACAGTGCCACTGCATCTGCACCATAAACCAACAGAAACAGTGCCACTGCATCTGTACCATAAACCAACAGAAACAGTGCCACTGCATCTGTACCATAAACCAACAGAAACAGTGCCACTGCATCTGTACCATAAACCAACAGAAACAGTGCCACTGCATCTGTACCATAAACCAACAGAAACAGTGCCACTGCATCTGTACCATAAACCAACAGAAACAGTGCCACTGCATCTGTACCATAAACCAACAGAAACAGTGCCACTGCATCTGTACCATAAACCAACAGAAACAGTGCCACTGCATCTGTACCATAAACCAACAGAAACAGTGCCACCGCATCTGTACCATAAACCAACAGAAACAGTGCCACTGCATCTGTACCATAAACCAACAGAAACAGTGCCACAGCATCTGTACCATAAACCAACAGAAACAGTGCCACTGCATCTGTACCATAAACCAACAGAAACAGTGCCACTGCATCTGTACCATAAACCAACAGAAACAGTGCCACTGCATCTGTACCATAAACCAACAGAAACAGTGCCCCTGCATCTGTACCATAAACCAACAGAAACAGTGCCACTGCATCTGTACCATAAACCAACAGAAACAGTGCCCCTGCATCTGTACCATAAACCAACAGAAACAGTGCCACTGCATCTGTACCATAAACCAACAGAAACAGTGCCCCTGCATCTGTACCATAAACCAACAGAAACAGTGCCACTGCATCTGTACCATAAACCAACAGAAACAGTGCCCCTGTATATGTACCATAAACCAACAGAAACAGTGCCCCTGCATCTGTACCATAAACCAACAGAAACAGTGCCACTGCATCTGTACCATAAACCAACAGAAACAGTGCCACTGCATCTGTACCATAAACCAACAGAAACAGTGCCACTGCATCTGTACCATAAACCAACAGAAACAGTGCCACTGCATCTGTACCATAAACCAACAGAAACAGTGCCACTGCATCTGTACCATAAACCAACAGAAACAGTGCCACTGCATCTGTACCATGAACCAACAGAAACAGTGCCACTGCATCTGTACCATAAACCAACAGAAACAGTGCCACTGCATCTGTACCATGAACCAACAGAAACAGTGCCACTTCATCTGTACCATAAACCAACAGAAACAGTGCCACTGCATCTGTACCATGAACCAACAGAAACAGTGCCCCTGCATCTGTACCATAAACCAACAGAAACAGTGCCACTGCATCTGTACCATGAACCAACAGAAACAGTGCCACTGCATCTGTACCATAAACCAACAGAAACAGTGCCACTGCATCTGTACCATAAACCAACAGAAACAGTGCCACTGCATCTGTACCATAAACCAACAGAAACAGTGCCACTGCATCTGTACCATAAACCAACAGAAACAGTGCCACTGCATCTGTACCATAAACCAACAGAAACAGTGCCACTGCATCTGTACCATAAACCAACAGAAACAGTGCCACTGCGTCTACCATAAACCAACAGATGCGTACTAAACTTTTTTCAATAGTCTCATTTCAGACTCATCACAAAAAATGTTACCTAACATGCTTGCTTGTTTGTGCAGATGTGTTTGTTATGTTGGTGAAATCATCAGACAAACTAATAAATTATTTTCGACCAGATGTGGTCAGAAATTGGCAAGTTACCCAGTCTAATGATCAGAGTCGACTATTTCTATGATTTTAACAAAAGTGTGGACTCCATCCTCAACAGATTTAACCTATCTCAAATCCAGTTAGTTGATGTCCGAAGATGTAGTGTGTGAATAGTTTATGTAACATCTGCAGTCGATTTAAGAAATAAAATATCTAATTTGGTTTAAATCATCGTAAGAATTGACTTTAGTCATTAGATCTTGTAAGGCTCAACACAGTGGCGTCACTTCCATCCTCTGTCTGATCTCATAACAAAGTTAAAAAATTTCACCAAGGGTGAAATTTGCAAATTTTCAGTGTTTCCATTTTCGCTTCAATAAATGTTTGACCAAACATTAAGGTAGCTGGGGAGGCTATTATGTCGTTGTAGTTGAAATACTATATACTATTCCAGATTAATAATATTTTGAGTTTTTCATTTATTTGGTTACGTTACAAGATTTAAAAAAAATTTTGTAAATGTGAAAAAATAGCCACAGAATACAAAATTATATAATTTTGAGAAAATCCCCAAGGAAGTAAATGACATACAAATAAGTATGACAGTGTCACTAATATTTCCTGGCATGTTATGAGGACAAACAAGCCAGCATGTTGCAGTCGATACTAAGCAGGTTTGATTTTTTGCAACATGAACTTTAAATGAGACTAAAAAAAAATTTTTATTGAGGAGGAACCTTTAATTGAGGAGGGACCTTTATATGAGGAGGGACCTTTAATTGAGGAGGAACCTTTAATTGAGGAGGGACCTTTATTTGAGGAGGGACCTTTATTTGAGGAGGGACCTTTAATTGAGGAGGAACCTTTAATTGAGGAGGGACCTTTATTTGAAGAGGGATCTTTAATTGAGGAGGGACCTTTATTTGAGGAGGAACCTTTAACTGAGGAGGGACCTTTAATTGAGGAGGGACCTTTATTTGAGGAGGGACTTTAACTGAGGAGGAACAGAGCATTTTACTTAGACTATTCATACACTACATAGTTGAACATCAACAAGCCTGGTTCATGATGGGTGAAATCAATTGACGATGGCATATTCATAAATGTTTCTCATGCCCAAACTTCTAAGATTTAATTCAAAGAATTTGTGTCCATTTATATATACGTGAATACAACTGTTTGCAAGAAGGAACAATTTTAATTGAAAGACAAAATAACAAAATTTGGAATATTGAATTTTGTATAGTCTTAGCTTGTGCACGTATCATTTCTATTTACTGTCTCTATCTGTAGGGTTTTCTAAAACTGTCGATCTGGCTGCATCCAGCGCCATCAAACGATGTAGAAAGTAAGATCTCAGCTGCTGAACCTGGCATCAATGGTAGGCGTCTTTCCCTCTTGTGCTGTAATAACAATGTGGGGGGTCTGATACAAACTTTATGGGGGCCCTTTCCAAGTGCATAAAAGACGTTTAATAAGATGTACGTAAACACTGTCACATTGTAAGACATGCTAAGTGTGTGTGGCACCACTGTCAAATTGTAAGACATGCTAAGGGTGTGGGGTTCCACTGTCACATTGTAAAACATGCTAAGTGTGTGGGGTTCCACTGTCACATTGTAAGACATGCTAAGTGAGTGGGGCACCACTGTCACAGTGTAAGACATGCTAAGTGAGTTGGGCACCACTGTCACATTGTAAGACATGCTAAGTGTGTGGGGTTCCACTGTCACATTGTAAGACATGCTAAGTGAGTGGGGCACCACTGTCACAGTGTAAGACATGCTAAGTGAGTTGGGCACCACTGTCACATTGTAAGACATGCTAAGGGTGTGGGGTTCCACTGTCACAGTGTAAGACATGCCAAGTGAGTTGGACACCACTGTCACATTGTAAGACATGCTAAGTGAGTTGGGCACCATGCACTGTCACATTGTAAGACATGCTAAGTGTGTGGGGTTCCACTGTCACATTGTAAGACATGCTAAGTGAGTGGGGCACCACTGTCACATTGTAAGACATGCTAAGTGAGTTGGGCACCACTGTCACATTGTAAGACATGCTAAGTGAGTTGGGCACCACTGTCACATTGTAAGACTTGCAAAGTGCGTGGGGCGCCACTGTCACATTGTAAGACATGCTAAGTGTGTGGGGCGCCACTGTCACATTGTAAGACATGCTAAGTGAGTTGGGCACCACTGTCACATTGTAAGACATGCTAAGTGAGTTGGGCACCACTGTCACATTGTAAGACATGCTAAGTGTGTGGGGCGCCACTGTCACATTGCAGACATGCTAAGTGCGTGGGGCACCACTGTCACATTTTAAGACATGCTAAGTGTGTGGGGTTCCATTGTCACATTGTAAGACATGCTAAGTGAGTTGGGCACCACTGCCACATTGTAAGACATGCTAAGTGAGTGGGGCGCCACTGTCACATTGTGAAGCAAACTAAGTGTGTGGGGCGCCACTGTCACATTGTAAGACATGCTAAGTGAGTGGGGCACCACTGTCACATTGTGAAGCAAACTAAGTGTTTGGGGTGCCACTGTCACATTGTGAAGCATGCTAAGTCCGTGGGGCGCCACTGTCACATTGTAAGACATGCTAAGTGTTTGGGGCGCCACTGTCACATTGTAAGACATGCTAAGTGTGTGGGGCAACACTGTCACATTGTAAGACATGCTAAGTGTGTGGGGTTCCACTGTCACATTGTAAAACATGCTAAGTGAGTTGGGCACCACTGTTACATTGTAAGACATGGTAAGTGAGTTGGGCACCACTGTCACATTGTAAGGCATGCTAGTGAGTGATGCGCCACTGTCACATTGTGAAGCAAGCTAAGTGTGTGGGGCGCCACTGTCACATTGTAAGACATGCTAAATGAGTGGGGTGCCACTGTCACATTGTAAGACATGCTAAGTGCGTGGGGCGCCACTGTCACATTGTAAGACATGCTAAGTGAGTGGGGCGCCACTGTCACATTGTAAGACATGCTAAGTGAGTGGGGCACCACTGTCACATTGTGAAGCAAACTAAGTGTTTGGGGTGCCACTGTCACATTGTGAAGCATGCTAAGTGCGTGGGGCGCCACTGTCACATTGTAAGACATGCTAAGTGTTTGGGGCGCCACTGTCACATTGTAAGACATGCTAAGTGCGTGCGGCACCACTGTCACATTGTAAGACATGCTAAGTGTGTGGGGCAACACTGTCACATTGTAAGACATGCTAAGTGCGTGGGTCGCCACTGTCACATTGTAAGACATGCTAAGTGTTTGGGGCAACACTGTCACATTGTAAGACATGTTAAGTGCGTGGGGCGCCACTGTCACATTGTAAGACATGCTAAGTGAGTGGGGCACCACAGTCACATTGTGAAGCAAACTAAGTGCGTGGGGCGCCACTGTCACATTGTAAGACATGCTAAGTGTGTGGGGCGCCACTGTCACATTGCAGACATGCTAAGTGCGTGGGGCACCACTGTCACATTTTAAGACATGCTAAGTGTGTGGGGTTCCATTGTCACATTGTAAGACATGCTAAGTGAGTTGGGCACCACTGCCACATTGTAAGACATGCTAAGTGAGTGGGGCGCCACTGTCACATTGTGAAGCAAACTAAGTGTGTGGGGCGCCACTGTCACATTGTAAGACATGCTAAGTGAGTGGGGCACCACTGTCACATTGTGAAGCAAACTAAGTGTTTGGGGTGCCACTGTCACATTGTGAAGCATGCTAAGTCCGTGGGGCGCCACTGTCACATTGTAAGACATGCTAAGTGTTTGGGGCGCCACTGTCACATTGTAAGACATGCTAAGTGTGTGGGGCAACACTGTCACATTGTAAGACATGCTAAGTGTGTGGGGTTCCACTGTCACATTGTAAAACATGCTAAGTGAGTTGGGCACCACTGTTACATTGTAAGACATGGTAAGTGAGTTGGGCACCACTGTCACATTGTAAGGCATGCTAAGTGAGTGATGCGCCACTGTCACATTGTGAAGCAAGCTAAGTGTGTGGGGCGCCACTGTCACATTGTAAGACATGCTAAATGAGTGGGGTGCCACTGTCACATTGTAAGACATGCTAAGTGCGTGGGGCGCCACTGTCACATTGTAAGACATGCTAAGTGAGTGGGGCGCCACTGTCACATTGTAAGACATGCTAAGTGAGTGGGGCACCACTGTCACATTGTGAAGCAAACTAAGTGTTTGGGGTGCCACTGTCACATTGTGAAGCATGCTAAGTGCGTGGGGCGCCACTGTCACATTGTAAGACATGCTAAGTGTTTGGGGCGCCACTGTCACATTGTAAGACATGCTAAGTGCGTGCGGCACCACTGTCACATTGTAAGACATGCTAAGTGTGTGGGGCAACACTGTCACATTGTAAGACATGCTAAGTGCGTGGGTCGCCACTGTCACATTGTAAGACATGCTAAGTGTTTGGGGCAACACTGTCACATTGTAAGACATGTTAAGTGCGTGGGGCGCCACTGTCACATTGTAAGACATGCTAAGTGAGTGGGGCACCACAGTCACATTGTGAAGCAAACTAAGTGCGTGGGGCGCCACTGTCACATTGTAAGACATGCTAAGTGAGTGGGGCGCCACTGTCACATTGTAAGACATGCTAAGTGAGTGGGGCACCACTGTCACATTGTGAAGCAAACTAAGTGTGTGGGGCGCCACTGTCACATTGTAAGACATGCTAAGTGAGTGGGGCACCACTGTCACATTGTGAAGCAAACTAAGTGTTTGGGGTGCCACTGTCACATTGTGAAGCATGCTAAGTCCGTGGGGCGCCACTGTCACATTGTAAGACATGCTAAGTGTTTAGGGCGCCACTGTCACATTGTAAGACATGCTAAGTGCGTGCGGCACCACTGTCACATTGTAAGACATGCTAAGTGTGTGGGGCAACACTGTCACATTGTAAGACATGCTAAGTGTGTGGGGTTTCACTGTCACATTGTAAAACATGCTAAGTGAGTTGGGCACCACTGTTACATTGTAAGACATGGTAAGTGAGTTGGGCACCACTGTCACATTGTAAGGAATGCTAAGTGAGTGATGCGCCACTGTCACATTGTGAAGCAAGCTAAGTGTGTGGGGCGCCACTGTCACATTGTAAGACATGCTAAATGAGTGGGGTGCCACTGTCACATTGTAAGACATGCTAAGTGCGTGGGGCGCCACTGTCACATTGTAAGACATGCTAAGTGAGTGGGGCGCCACTGTCACATTGTAAGACATGCTAAGTGAGTGGGGCACCACTGTCACATTTTGAAGCAAACTAAGTGTTTGGGGTGCCACTGTCACATTGTGAAGCATGCTAAGTGCGTGGGGCGCCACTGTCACATTGTAAGACATGCTAAGTGTTTGGGGCGCCACTGTCACATTGTAAGACATGCTAAGTGCGTGCGGCACCACTGTCACATTGTAAGACATGCTAAGTGTGTGGGGCAACACTGTCACATTGTAAGACATGCTAAGTGCGTGGGTTGCCACTGTCACATTGTAAGACATGCTAAGTGTTTGGGGCAACACTGTCACATTGTAAGACATGTTAAGTGTGTGGGGCGCCACTGTCACATTGTAAGACATGCTAAGTGTTTGGGGCGTCACTGTCACATTGTAAGACATGCTAAGTGCGTGCGGCACCACTGTCACATTGTAAGACATGCTAAGTGTGTGGGGTTCCACTGTCACATTGTAAAACATGCTAAGTGAGTTGGGCACCACTGTTACATTGTAAGACATGGTAAGTGAGTTGGGCACCACTGTCACATTGTAAGGCATGCTAAGTGAGTGATGCGCCACTGTCACATTGTGAAGCAAGCTAAGTGTGTGGGGCGCCACTGTCACATTGTAAGACATGCTAAGTGAGTGGGGTGCCACTGTCACATTGTAAGACATGCTAAGTGCGTGGGGCGCCACTGTCACATTGTAAGATATGTTAAGTGCGTGGGGCACCACTGTCACATTGTAAGACATGCTAAGTGAGTGGGGCGCCACTGTCACATTGTAAGACATGCTAAGTGCGTGGGGCGCCACTGTCACATTGTAAGACATGCTAAGTGAGAGGGGCGCCACTGTCACATTGTAAGACATGCTAAGTGAGTGGGGCGCCACTGTCACATTGTGAAGCAAACTAAGTGTGTGGGGCGCCACTGTCACATTGTAAGACATGCTAAGTGCGTGCGGCACCACTGTCACATTGTAAGACATGCTAAGTGTGTGGGGCACCACTGTCACATTGTAAGATATGTTAAGTGTGTGTGGCACCACTGTCACATTGTAAGACATGCTAAGTGAGTGGGGCGCCACTGTCACATTGTGAAGCAAACTAAGTGTGTGGGGCGCCACTGTCACATTGTGAAGCATGCTAAGTATGCGTGAATAAAATGCTGTTGAATATGATATGATTGTGTGATTTTGAAAATGCAAATCTAAATATTACCGCCTTGTATACTGCTTAGTTTGGTGACATCCAAATTTATAACATTCGTGGAGACTGATCATTATTACATCTCTTGACAGTCATAATGCGCTGATTGACTAACTAGCTGGCCAAATGATTGATTCAGTCCAGGCCAAATTTACATCTTGTATAAAATGTTGGAGATTTTTCTGAAAGGTGGGACATTCATACAGTCCTATTGTTTATCATGTTAGCAGATGGATTCTGGAATGTTTTTTTGAAAAATAGGCATTCAAATACGTATATAAAAAATCCCAAGGTTTATGCAGTTTATTCAAGCCATCGGTTATTGTAATGCAGCTGCAATACACATAGATGAATTACAGGGACCACAGAACAAGAAAATGTCACAGACTTACAAACAAGGTCACTGGGAGAAGTCATTATTTCAAAGGAGTCCACATTGGATGACCTCAAGCAGCATATAATGACTCTTCACAAGATGATAGATGCAATTCCCACTCCACTATTTCTACGGGTGAGACTCATAGAAAATGGTCATCTTGGTACTGTTCTGCGATTGGCTACCCAGTCACTGCAGTAAGTGTTGTCTGCATTTCATTGGATAATGCTATCATGTGATACAAGTTACTCCTACTGAATGTATTTGCTTATTTTTTCACCAATTAATTTATCTGAGAAATAAAATTTAAAGGTTTGTGCATAAAACCACGTTCTACTTGTGTAAATCTAATGCTATGTAGGTGCTAAACGTTTGTGTGTGCCTTTATTTGTTTATGGTAAAATGTAAACAAAATAAACTTGTGTACAAATGTCACTGGTGTAGTGGGCTATATGGAAAAACTTGAATGTACAGACTCGCTCTTTGTGGCAAATTATATCTTATTGTTTTCAAAAATTTACACAAATATCTGGCAGAAATCTCCAATTTTAATGGGGGATTATTAATGTTAGATAATTATAATATTTTTAATTGTATATTATTTGTAAATTAGTAGTTAGATATTCACAAGACCTTTGTTTTTCCAGACGGCTCAAAGTGATGTCATCCTCTGCGTTGGCAGTCCAAAAACTTGAGCATGAGGAAAACCTCGAGTGAGTATTTTCATGCCAGCTACTCTTTAAAAACCTTTGGATATTGTATTTTCATCTGTGCTGGGTAAAAATCGTGTGCTCTATCTTCATATTATTCACTTACGTTTGTTGTAGCAACAGGTGTTTCGTGCAAGCCAATTATCCCCAAAGTAATCCCAACACAAACAAATTCACGATGTTAAGAGCATTTTTAACACACTTAGCATGCCTCACAATGTGGTCAGTTCCTGTTGCTGGGCCTTTGTTGTGCAATCTTGTTTATCGGGTGCCGTTAATCAGTGGTAATTAACTAGTGGAGGTTGGCAAATTTAACCAATTGATTGAGGTACATAGTTCTTCCCAATAGATGTATAATTTAACAAGGCGTACATATGTGACATTACACAATATTGACACATATGAGTAACGAGTAGTGGTGACTTGTGAGTGTGACTGCCTAGGTCATCTTTATCTCTGAGTCAAGTGGGTTTCCTCGAATCACAATTCAACAAGAACTTAGCAAGGCTGCCATACAAAGCCACCAGCTCCAGATAGAAACGTCCCTAAAGAATATAAATAAAAATAGTTTCTTATGAATAGAAATCATGACAGAGAAATGAAAGTTTGCATTTCTCTGTTTGCTTCAGTGGCAACCAGGTTGTGTTGAATCTCTTGGAGCGTGTGCCGGGGTCGCGAACCTACCAAGCCCCCCGGGAGTTTGTGTGGAACTTGGGGCGTGGCGCCGATCCTGTGAGTCTTAGACAGAGCATAGCAGACTTCCTCGTGAAACCCTTCGAGCTGATCGTCCTAGCGAAACACTTCCATGACAAACACATGTGGCTTGTGATCAAAGATGGCGCCGCTGGTCAGGTGAGGCGGTTATTCAGGGTGTATCTGTTGACATTTCTGTTATCACTAACCACCAGGAAATGTCATCTAATTAAAAGTTTGATAAAACTACAACATGTACGATGCTGAAAAGCGAGGGTTTGTCTCAAAATGGCAGCCATAAGTCTGTTTTACTAAAAACTGCGTCTATGTATATCTATCACTTTTAGCTATGTGTTTTCTCAGTGCCCACTGCCAAGTTTTTTATGCCGCCCGCACATAACGGGCTGTGTTCATGATATGTTCGCACTGTACGAAGGAACTTATATGGATGTTTGATATAGATTATGTAATTCAAAACAGTCATCGAAAACACACGTCTTTGAGAACAATTGTATGTAACTACGAACTACCCTACATATGAAGGTTCCCATCCCCCGTGGATTTTTTCATTTTAATCATCCCTGTGGGTCCCCTGGCACACCTACAAAATGTCAGCCCCATGCATGGGAAACTGTCGGAGATGTGAGGCAACAGACAAACACAGTCACAAATTGTTTTATAGTTTCGATCAGTTTGACCAAGTCCAAACATGTTCCTTATAGCGAGAGTCCACTGTACGACATTAGTGCACTGTTTTTTCTAATTACTAATATTTTTGGATTGATGCCGTTTGAATAAAGTTTGTTTCTTTCAATAACTGACGCCATTTATATGTTTATGTTGACTTTTGAATCACTATATCTGCCATGTAGTGAAATCACCAACAGTCTCAGTTGTTGTGCAATTATAGATGCTAGCAGCTATTGGAATCTGTGTGTAGGACACATGATTGTTTGATCATTTACTGCCAACTCAAGGTAACCTGTGTTTTGATCCAACATGATATTGTATTGACCAAAAACTCCAAAATATGAAATCAAGGCCCGTATTTTCGACAAACTTAGAATTACTTAACTCAAGTTCCTACAAATATGGCAGCAAAACTGTCCCAGGTTTACTCATGGAATATTTAATATCATAACAACATAACAAATTTAAGATTAGACTGAAAGCCTGCCAGTCTTGGCTGAGATTCAATATGGCTTATGTAATACTTCAGTAGACCTATTCACCCAGATATTCCATCAGTGAACCCCTTGGGGTAGTTTTGTCGCCATATTTAATGGAAAACTTGGGTTATAAACTTATAAATGTTTTGAAAATGTGGGTCCGGTTGCTTGACATCTATGAGAAATGTGCAGGATGATATCTGTAATTTTGATGTGGTTTCAGAAGAACGTCAGACGGCCGAAACAACAGAAGAGTAAGAAGAAAGGTCATAACAAGTTGAACGTGAGGTTGGCGCCATATCACATCAGTGATGGCGATGAGATCGGTGTGAAGGCAAGTGTGAATCCTGGAACAAAACTAATGACCTTTACGCAATATACACTGAACAACAAAAGAAATGCAAATATGTTAACGTATGTTTTGTCATGTTATAATGAACTTGCCAAACTTTTGTGTTAGTGTAGCATGTGGTGTCTCCATTAAGTCAATAACCTCGTGCAGGGTGCACGTTCTACATGGTCCAGCCTGGTTTGGTTGGGGCCTCTTTGGGCATGTGGTGTCTCCATTAAGTCAATAACCTCGTGCAGGGCACACGTTCTGCATGGTCCAACCTGGTTTGGGCACGTGTGAAATTTGAGAGGTTTGCATTTGTGTTAACATTGCCGCCTTCGTGCAGGAAACGCTGCTTTTTTCCCACTTTTTGGATGAAATGTCCCGCTTTTTGTAATTTTCAAAAACAAATAAAATTCTAATTAATATTGATACATTTGTCGCACACAAGGCCATTCTACATTGTATTTGTTTGGTCTCAAGTGATTTCACATTTTCTACGTTGTGCGTTCAACACAAACAAGAAAAACTCATCAAAATGACGACCCGTAAAACAACAAGTTAAAAACCACTAAAAACGGCAAAAGGTGGGTGGAGGGGGTCCCCACTTGTTCATGAGTACACAACAGCTGCTGGAGTCATAAATTATCGGCCATGAACTGCATGACCTCGGGTGATCACTACAAGACAAGACTGCCATATTTATCACTTCCATGTGATGGATACGTTGCATGGCATCAGTGAGACCTAATGAGAACTAACAGAGGCATATAAGCGATCAGATAGTGTGCCGCCAACTTGCTGGTGGAAATCTTCAAAACAGTCTCTGTAAAAATATATGTTAAGCAGTTTGCATGTTTTTTGTTGTTTGGTATATTTTGGCGCAGCTTTTAATTTTCTTTTCATTGGATAGTCTCTCTATAGCGTATATTGGATAGTCTCTCTATAGCGTATATTGGAGATTGGATACATGTTCTTCTGGTGGTCAATCAACAAGGCAATCAACATTCTGGCATAGGATGAGATCCAAATCTGCAATAGCCAGGCAACTTTTGGCAACTTAATATATAATGTTAATAAGTAATGTATGCATACACTGATAGAAATAGGGGCCTGCATGTGTCAGTGATCAGTTCTGCATTGGCGCCACCTGCTGGATTTTATAATGCCACAACCAGGCATTATTCTGAGTGGCGCCACCTGTCAGATTATTTAATACTACTTTCTACAATTAATCTGCAGGGATGCCCCTGTTGGATTACTTGAATAGGCACCAAGGTAGGTATAATTGAGGCCCCACACAAAAACTTTTAAGACAAAATGTAAAATTTCCACCCATTTTTTTGTTTACTAAAATAACATTCATACAAAAAGTCTCTTTTTGTAGGTGATTTGCACTGTGTTCAGTACATGTGTTCAGTACATGGTACACCAGACTGGTCAAAATCGTCTAATTTGTTAATGTGTTCAGGATCTGCAGTCTGACCCACTGAACTCGGATGACTTTGGCACAGATGAAGACGATGTAGCCAAGGCTAGGCAACAGATGGAAGCTGAAGAAAAAAAGAAACGGTCAGTTTTAAAGTAGTTTGCCAGTAGAAATTGGTTATTTTGGAGTCAGTGGTTTCTACATGGTTATATGATGCTTTTATAGTTGAGTTAAGTTTTGGAGCCTTGAACAATTTAGAGTCCACATGTTCCCTGTGCAAAAATAACATATGGTAATATCTGGTGTTGGAAATAATTTCAAAGCACAAAACAAAAGATAATATTTCTTGCAATGTTTACTCATAAAAATCTTGTCACACAAACAACGAATGACGTGTTTGCCCTCTTGTGACATCAATCGCTGCCTGGCATCACTTTCACATACTGTCAATCAAACTTGTGATACAGCACACGAAGTGACTTCCAAAATGTTTGTGCAAATGTTACAGTTAGATTCCGTCTTCACCAGTGACAAGTAGCTCCGTTATATGTAAGCAGAATGGGTCACTATTGACCCCGTGTATATAAGCTAGAAATAATACAAAGCAGAACAACTAAGCTGATTTGAGAACTGAGCTACCTACAAACTAGAGACCAAGAGAGTAACATGAGACCAAGTAGAAGTTTTTTAAATATTAAATGGTTATGATGATATTGATAGAAATAATTGTCTTCATATTTAAAGTATATAGAACCAGAGGGCACAACGTAGCATTAGTAAACGAACAGTGTGAATATGTTTAAAAATAAAATGGACAAATATCTAATAAGGGCAGGTTGCACATAAATGAAAAACTGTTGGACTCTCGATAAGCCAATGGCTTCTTTGTCCACTTGCCAGCTGGAACTTATCACTTTAGGGGCTTTGTAAATAAAAAAAATCCAATAATCCAAAAATATTTTGCATAGGATTGACCCCACCCACCCACCCTCAAAAATGGTAAATTTAATTGTGATTTCACAATTTTCCATTTTTTATCTGAGTGGACCCTTGACCCACCCACATCCAACTTTTTGGGGATTATTGGAATTTTTTAGATTTACAAAGCCCCTTAGGTGGCAACTTGTTGTATGTTGTTTATTGTAAAGAGAATTTCTGTCTGCAGGAAAGCCTTAGAGAACCAGCAGAGGAGAACAGCGGTTATTGATCTTGGAGGATCGGGAGACCGCAAGAGGAAGACGGAAGTTGGCATTAAAATACATGTGGCTAATTTCACATAATACACGACGATGTTCCTTAGATCTTAGGTTATAGACATTTCAGACAGGCTGGTTGCTGTGTATGGTAGCGTGAATGTGTATGTTCAAACTGAACTATATTTCTATAAGTCCAGGTAACATTGCTTTCAAGTGGTGGCAGCTTGGGATTTGTGAAGCTTGGAGCTAAAGGAGCTACTCCTATTCCCACTTGCTCAACAGCTCTGGGTCAGGATATACTGGTCTAAAGTTCTCTGCCCAAAAATGGTGTTATGACATTTGAAAAAAATACTAATTAAATTGGTAAACTGTTCAACTGGTGATGTTATGCTAGTGCATTGTTTACATTATATACTGGTGCCTTGTATTCAGATACCAGTGTCTCACGTCACAGACGTCGTATAATTGGTGCATCAGGGTTTACTCCGACCACTGTGCAATGCTTTGTGCAGCACGTCATAATGCTTCTGACTACATCAGTATCCTCGGCAGATCGACCTGTTGAAATGCTGATTTTCTAACAGGTAGTTTGTAAGATCATGCGTGTTGGAATAATTGACGTGAAATGAAACGATGTGATATCTACCATATGTCCTTGTTTGTTTTATTTGTAAGGTATAACATGTAAACCATTTAATTACATGTGTTACACCAAGAGTGTTTAATGTAAAACATTTGATTACATGTGTTACACCAAGAGTGCTTAATGTAAAACAAGTAATTAAGCTGCATGTTTAAGGTTTACATGTGTGCTTTGGATCTTGTTGCTACATGCCAGCATTCCTGATAATAAAATGTTATATTATGCATGTTTTTGTTTTGTCTGTTTCTATTGTTATTTCATGCTGAATGTCCCGTGGGTGTAGGGGCTGCTGAAGAAGGAGCAAAGGGGGCTCTTGTGCAACCCCCCGCCCCTCAATCTGGATTTTTTTTTATTTACGTATTTTATAGCGAGTGGATTGTTTGCTGGTTTTGTTAAATAATTATATATGATGATATAACTGTATTGAAAGTCGACATTTTGATAAATGTAAATATTACATGGCATATGTTATCACAAAGTTATTTGTCTCCCCTAGAAATAATCATGTGGATGCCTACTAGGTAGGGCCTACTGTGCACGGAAAGAAGGGCCTACTGTGCACGGAAAGAAGGGCCTACTGTGCACGGAAAGAAGGGCCTACTGTGCACGGAAAGAAGGGCCTACTGTGCACGGAAAGAAGGGCCTACTGTGTACGGGAAATCTGTAGACATACAATGCAGCAAATCGGTGTTTTAAGGTTCTGTCATGCGAAGACACCACTGCTATCTGAGACCTCTACACAGACACAGTAATAACTAGCTTTGTTAAAAATACATCAAGTAAATGCGAACGGAATGCCATAGAAGCAAAAGCGTGTCAACATGACTACAAATATTCCTTCTTACACTGCTCGCACAATGTCGATGTTGTTTACTTTAACACTACTCGTAGTGAATCAGTCGTGAGGAATGCTAATTGTGTGATAGGACGACAGACGTCAATTTGGACGTCAACAGACATGCATATGTCAATTGTTTAGTTGATAGATGATCTGTCAAGGTGCTGTTGGCAAGGGCTAAAGTAGGCCAGTAGCTGCAGGCTCCAACACTGATTTCAGTGTTATTTACAAGGTGTTCGAAGCTGATTTCAGTGTTAATTACAAGGTGTTCAGAGCTGATTTCATTGTTAATTACAAGGTGTTCGGAGCTGATTTCAGTGTTAATTACAAGGTGTTCGGAGCTGATTTCAGTGTTAATTACAAGGTGTTCGGAGCTGATTTCATTTTTAATTACAAGGTGTTCGGAGCTGATTTCAGTGTTAATTACAAGGTATTCGGAGCTGATTTCAGTGTTAATTACAAGGTGTTCGGAGCTGATTTCAGTGTTAATTGCAAGGTGTTCGGAGCTCCTAATTTCTGAATCCTAGAAATATTTTTAATTGCTGTGCAGGACAGATATTCCGTGGAAATCTATTTTTGGGCATTTCCCGGTCATCTTGTGTCGTATTGAAACGGCCTACACCATCCCGTCTATGTCATAGGAATTCTTCTGTTCTCATCAAAACAATTTTTATCAATAATAATAAAAAATATCGGCGGTCATCCGAAGTGTCATAGACACCCATCGTTATCACCCGAAGGGTAGGGTAATACCCATTCAATTTATTTGATTACGACATGATGCATAGTAGCATCCCATCGTTATTAGGTGAACCGTCCAGTCATTATCAACGAAGCTCTTACGTCGACTCAGATGGTAATCTGGCTTCGTCAATACGGTGGTCATCCTGTCACCAAGGCTACCACTTCGTCAACACGGTGGTCATCCTGTCACCAAGGCTACCACTTCGTCAACACGGAGATCGGAAATCGACTCACATTTGTTGTTCTTGGCCATTCGTAGGATATGTCCTACCCACTTCCATCTTCTTAACATGACCTCGGTGCTGATTGTCTTCAGTTTTTTTTAAAGAATATCTTGATTTGATATAAAGTATATATGACTATCTAATTTTCAGGGTTCGTCTTAAGCAGTTGAAAAACATGTATCTAACTTTCTGTTGTCGCCTTCGTTTATTTTCAAAGTTTCACTTCCATACAACAACAATGGTTTAACAAGTGTGTTAAAAAGCCTGAATTTTGAACTCAATGTGTATGTATTTGAACTCCAAATTTGCTTTAGTTTCACGAAAGGTCCCATTGTTAGGCATACATTATTAAATCCTTCTCAACATGAGTTCCTAAAAGAGAGGTCATGCTTAACAAATATGTTCTGTTTTTTTGGAAGAAATGTCTAAGCGGATAGACGAAGGATCACCAGTAAATATTATGTACTTAAATTTCCAGAAAGCTTTTGACAAAGTGCTACATCAAAGATTACTAATTAGTTTAAAAGCCCATGGTATCAGGGATGGCATAATCGACTGGATAGAACAATGGCTGACTGACAGAAGACATGTTGTAATAGATGGGGAGGTGGAAATTAGTTTTGAGTGGTTTCAGTATTAGGACCTTTACTATTCTTAATATTATATATATATAATATATATATATATATATATACATGTATATATATATATATTATATATATATACATATAATATTATATACATATATATATATATATATATACATATATATATATATATATATATAATATATATATATATATATATATATATATATATATATATATATATATATATATATATATATATATATATATACACATATATATATATATATATATATATATATATATATATATATATATATATATATATATATATATATATATATATATATATATATATATATATATATATATATGATATTAAGAATAGTAAAGGTCCTAATACTGAAACCACTCAAAACTAATATATATCAGTGACTTGGACTATAGTACACCAAGCAACGTACTGAAATTTACGGCTGACACAAAAGTGTTTAGAAAGGTTAACAACGATGGTGATTAACAACATTTACAAAACGATCTAGCCAAATTAGTTAAAATGTCTGAAAAACGGCAGGTTTTTAAATTTTGGGAAATATAAATGCCTATACGCAGGACACGGGAACTTGGATGTAAACCATACAATGGGAGCTCTAGGTACTACCGTAAAAAGAAGAGGATTTAGGAGTAACATTAAGTGCTGATATGAAAGTTTCAGAGTAGTGTATTGCAGCTTCAAAGAGTAATAACATTGTTGGGTTGATTTGGAGAAATATAACATACAAGGAAAAAACTAATTATACATCTGTATAAAGCAATAGTTAGATCTCACTTAGAACACAGTATACACGCTTGTAGACCATATCATAAGAAGTATATATATATATATATATATATATATATATATATATATATATATATATATATATATATATATATATATATATATATATATATACGCTTGAACGAATACAGAGAAGAGCAACTAAAATTAATCCAGAACTGAGAGACATTAGTCATGAAGAACGTCTGAAAGAATGTGGCTTAACTACCCTAAGGACATGAAGGTTAAGAGGAGAGTATCATCGATAAATTTGTTCCCTTCCGAAAACAAGGAAAACGGTGTAGAAAGAAAGACTTGTCAAAAGAGGCAATTAGAAAAATAATGCTAAAACAAACTATGTGGAGGGTTTATAGGCGTACCAGAAAGGAAGAAGACTATGCAAAATACAAAGAGGCACTTAATGCAGCTACAACTGAAATCAGACAATCTAAAAGAAGCTATGAGCAAAAACTGGCATGTAACATAAAAAATGACAGCAAGAGTTTTTATGCATATGTCAGGAGTAAACAAAGCGTACAAGACAAGGTTGGACCTCTAGAAGACAGTGCTGGAAATATAATATCACAGGGGTTTTTAATGGCGGAAGACCTAAATGGTTACTTCAGTTCAGTGTTTACCAAAGAAGATATTAGTTCATTACCAGTTGCTGATGCTAAATTTCAGGGGGCTAAATCTGAATATTTAGGACCGTTAGTTGTAACTCCAGAATTGGTAGCTAAGAAAATAAAGGCAATGAAGGATAACAAATCACCGGGAGTGGATGGGATTCCTCCAAAATTACTAATGGAAACAGTAGATCAAATCAGTATACCACTTGCAAGAGTATTCAACTTGTCATTAAAAGAGGGAGTTGTTCCGTTTGAATGGAAAGAAGCAAACATCATACCATTATTTAAAAGGGGTTCGAGAAATTAGTCAGAGAATTACAGACCAGTGAGTTTAACGTCAGTGATTTGTAAATTATTAGAAAGGTTAATTAAAGACCATATGGTGGACTTCCTCGTTAAGCATAAATTATTAAATTCATCTCAACATGGATTCCTTAAAGCGAGGTCATGCTTAACAAATATGTTATGTTTTTTGGAAGAAATCACTAAGTGGATAGACGTGGGATCGCCAGTAGATATTATCTACTTAGATTTTCAGAAAGCTTTTGACAAAGTGCCACATCAAAGATTGCTACTTAAATTAAAAGCCCATGGTATCGGGGATAGCATAACTGACTGGATAGAACAATGGCTGACTGACAGAAGACAACGAGTTGTAGTAGATGGAGAAGTTTCAAATTGGAAATCGGTTTTGAGTGGGGTACCTCAAGGATCAGTATTAGGACCTATATTATTCTTAATTTATATCAATGACTTGGACGACAGTATAACAAGTAACGTACTGAAATTTGCGGATGACACAAAACTGTTTAGAAAGGTTAATACTGATGGTGATAAACAACATTTACAAAACGATCTAGACAGATTAGTGAAATGGTCTGAGAAATGGCAGATGCTATTCAATTTTGGGAAATGTAAATGCCTACATACAGGACATGGGAACTTGAATGTAAACTATAAAATGGGAGATACTGTTCTGGGTACTACTGTAAAAGAAAAGGACTTAGGAGTTACAATAAGCGCTGATATGAAAGTTTCAGAGCAGTGTGGTATTGCAGCTTCAAAGGGTAATCAAATTCTTGGATTGATTAGAAGAAGCATAACATACAAGGGAAAAAAGTTAATTATACCTCTTTATAAAGCAATAGTGAGACCTCATTTAGAATACTGTATACAAGCATGGAGACCATATCGTAAGAAGGATATAGATACGCTTGAACGCATACAAAGGAGAGCAACTAAAATGATTCCAGAACTTAGAAACCTTAGTTATGAAGAACGCCTGAAAGAATGTGGTTTGACAACTCTAGAGACAAGGAGGTTAAGAGGAGATCAGACTGAAGTTTTTAAGATATTGAATGGGTATGAAAATATTGA